>OZ014507.1:45775470-45990726 GCA_963966075.1 Aphodius sticticus | reverse complement strand
CCTCCTCCCTGTTTGCTTTCACTTGTGCTCAGCTGCGTCCGCCCCCTCCGATGTCGGCCTCTCCGTTTACGCTGTTTACATTGTAAATACGGCGCAGCGCGCGCTCTCCTGAATGGCGCGTAATTAGGGTCGATCAAAGAGAATTATGACGGACGTGTGTACGGACACGAACGGACCATAAACCGACACGGCGACGCCGACGTCGCGTCGTTCTCGGCGTCGGCGTTCCACTCTTGTTATTTTGATTAGTGGGGATACCGTGGGTGTGTCCGAAAAGACGCGGGTAGTAATATCGCCGCGCCGTTACGTCGCCGAGGTGATTATCTTACATACAGGGCCGTGCCGTGGATATTGGCCGGCCGTGTTCGAAGAGAAATATGGCGCCTCAAGAATATAAATAAACTAAAAATTAACAAATATGTTTTTATAATAACATTTTCGATAGTAGTTGGATCCAACTTACTTTTGGATCCAAATAGCAGAGCTACCAAATGTTGCCTAATTAGGTGAATAAAAAAGCTATCGTCTATTGTTCCCACAAGTCAGGCACTGATAAAGCTGGTTGTGCCCTGACCCCCTTGACTTTAAATTTGTGATTATTTTACGCTGATTCTTTGTGTTGTTTCTGTAATCTAAGTTTCTGTAATCTACAACTGTATTCTTCCAATATGGATTATACCTTTATCAATAAGAAACGACAGAAATATTATCTTGGTCATATTATCGGACAATATCTTTTGCCGTTAAATCTTGCTCAATTTTTCACCATCAAAATAGCAAACAAGAATTGACGGATTGCAACGTCAAGTGTAAAAAAGTGTGTTGACATCAATACAGTAAAATTTTGAACTTCATCAACAATAATTCGGTTTGCCGCGAATCTTGTTAACAGATTTTACGAAAATATGAAAGTTTTCAGCAAATTTAAGATGCAAAGTTGTTTGTCCGATCCAGCTTAAATTGTTTGCGTTTATTATTAAATGAGTATACCTACCACTTACATTTTAATCCCAAAGCATTTGTGAAAAAAATACGATATAAATTGATCGTCCGATTAATGAAAATTAAAAATTAAACGTAATGGCTTATAGTATACATTAGTGGACGTATAACCTTCCCAAGCCACAATTTTTTTTTTGGAAGGCTTTTCTCAAGTTTTGTTTTACGCATGGGCGGTATATTTTTGTCTAAAATATAATTGACGAGTTTTCCTTACATCATTTTACTTCTTCGCCTGGTAACGGACATCAATCGGAGCCTTTTGCAGGAACAAATATTTACAGTGGTTTTCCACAACCAATACGTTTGTCTTTAATTTTGGAACCAATCAAACTGCGCAGTTTTAGAACTTTGTATTCTTATTATTTGTGTCAAACAAAATATTACCGGTTCCTCTATGAACTAACCGAATTATATGTAGAGTTTTTTTTTTATTTCATACCAATGATTTTGTCTCCGATAAAAATATGTTACTGGCAGTGATTTATGGTCGTTTTTCTTGACATTTATCATAATTTATAATCTAAGGGTCGCTCTTTTCATGTTTCAATAAAAATTTCAAGTTTTAATAAAAAAAAAACACATTATATAACAAATTATTTGAAAACCAGGAAAGTTTGCATGGAAAACATTTCTCTTTTGTAAAGGTATAACGCACCAGTATAAGCAATGAAAAAATTGAATTATCAACTGAATTTTTATTTTTGTCGAATTATGCGTAGGTTGATATTTCAGCCGCCCCTCGGATTTGGCCGTCCGTGTTCATTGCACACACGTCGGCGCTGCCTGCTATTACTTATGATCAATTGATTTCGTTGATTAATAATCGCGGACTTGTGTTGAGTTAGTAACGATGAGTTCGACCGAGAGTTGGTCATGGTTGGAGATAATTCAAGAGAAACGGACACGGTCAACAACTGGGCGACGATAAACTGGGCGACGGAATAATATATTGCAACTTTGCAAACTACGATATCTCATCATCGCCATTCTCTTGTTGAACTAATACCAGATAAAGAATATTTTGAAAATAAAATACAACTCTCAATTTATCCTTATCAACAAACAATCAAATTGGTGATCTTAGTTTATTTGAAATTTGTATTTTGTACTTCGCCGCAGTAGAGCGGCAAAGTTCCATAGCGGTTCTCCAACATCTGACGAAATCAGCTGCTTTCGAGTATGACAGCACAAAAGGGATTTTATTTGTTAAGTTAAGTAAAATCATGCACGACCCCTATTCTATCTAGTTTTTTAGGGAAAATAACGCATGTTTGGCTTTTTTGACAGTTTCAAGCACTGATTTTCTGAAAATCTGGACTACAGTCAAAATTTCTGCATTCAGATTCAGATTCTACGAAAAGAAGCAAGAGTCCGGCAAAAAAAATTGAAAAAAACCACATTATTATATATAAATTTTACATTTATGTATGTATAAGATCACTTACAATGTTCTAATTTAATCTGAGCATCTTGTAATAATTAATACATCCATTATTTTCATCCTGGGTTTCTCATTTTATAGCAGTAAATTTTCTTGGTAGTTTAAACACTACAAAAACATAATAAAAATTCACAATCGAGCTGAGAAGAAAACAAATGTTTGTAATAAATATTTAAAATAATAAAAGGAAATACATTGAGTTTAAAATACAATACCTGACAACATAAATAAATTATGTTGTGAGTTAAGTATGGTGTATTCTAATTATACCGGTATCACAAAGCGTATCATATCGATTAAAAAATACCACTTCGGTACCATTCGTACTGATAGTAATACATAGTCTACTGAACTACTGAAGTACTCAGCGTTCAGTTGCATTTATGGTTAGCAAATTGTTAGATAAGTGTTATCAGGTGATAAGTGTTATCGAGAGACAACACGATTAATTTAACAAACCAACCACAAGCAATGTGCGTATGAGCAAATAATTTGTTTTAACGCAGAAGCTAAACTGTACTTAAAAACTATAAGATTTCAGGGAACATCGACATCATAAAATTGATCGGTCTTCAGAACAGATCACATACAAATTCCACCTACCATTCTAAACATAATATTATCCACATATTCTATGCTACCACCAAGCATTGGTTTCTTGGTTGTAGATTATCGCAACATCAGGCCCGCGTCACTGTAGCGCCACCGCCACCGTAGCGTAACGTGGCGTACCGTAGCGCACCTTGCGTGTATCTGAACAGTATATTACCCTAACGAACTTACGTCAGTTAACGGTGACGCCACGAGTTTGTTGCGAGAATGCCTTACTTGATGTTGCTTAAACTAACCATTGTTTGCGAGAAAATGCCTTATAATAGCTGAATCTTGTCGGTAATTTGTTTGACTCTTTCAATATGCCGCTACTTTTCCGCTAGAGAAAATGGTATATTTTCTAAAACCTAAAACGTTAAGCTAAGCGTCGTTGGGGTAAAAAGATGCGCGTGGACCTTTTAGCTCCCATGGCATATTTGATCAGTAGATTATATTCGCGGGGACTGGCGCAGGGCGGTGGAAAAAAACTCGGTGGAATAAATTATCGTAAATTAATAGCATTGTGGAGGAATTACGTGAAGCGCGAATAATTGTATATATTTGTAAATTTGAAATTTTGTCTATCACTTTTACCATGACTCTTGATAAGTTTGGTCGTCGTATATCCGCTAGAACAAAAGAATTAAAATCATTATCGTCACCGTCGGCGGATAAAGAATTATACGCGTGTTTACCCATTCGCGGTTCGTATACATTCGATTATCCGAAATTAACATTTAATTATCAATTGGATAACGGATCCGGTACATATCAATAGCCATTGGAACAAAGTGGAGAAATCCAAAGTGCTACCGTTTCTCCTTTTGACTTAATAGCATACATAAATTCATCAAAAAAGGGTGTTTCAAAGGACAATTTAATTGGAACTGTTATTCGGAAGAGTGATGCAATAACTTTTAGCTTAGATACAGCTATTGCATCATCCTCTACTACTACGGCGGCAATAGGAAGACGTCGACAAGCAACTTCGCATCTGCATATGGAACTACTCGTCAAATATAGAATATGAGCAGCAGCATTAAGCAACAAGTGGTCGACGAACTGCACAAACCACCCCGAAAGACCTTCAAACGCAGACGCGTCATCGTGAAAGGACTAGATGACTTATTTCAAGCCGACCTTGTGGAGATGATTCCGTACGCACGGCAAAATCGCGGCAACAAATATATTCTCGTTGTTATCGATGTATTTTCAAAATTTGCGTGGACCGTTCCGACGAAAACAAAGTCCTCCAAAGATGTCGCCAACGCGATGAAAGAAATTCTATCATCGTCGGGACGTCATCCGGTAAATTTACAAACCGATATGGGAAAAGGCTGTTCCACAATGAGTCGCCCCGTTGTTGTTAGTCGTTGTCGGAAGTCGGAAGTAGTAAAAACATAACAACTGATAACACACAGTCCACATCCAAACGGATTGTCGCTATAATGTCGCACGAACTATGCCCCGCCCCCTTGTCAGATAATATCGTACCTTTTGATATGATGTGTTACGTATAGGTTAATAAACGGTGGGTGATACTACCACAGCACAAGGTGTAATGTGTATAGTATGGCCGGACTTCACACGTCTTGTAGAAGGCGATATGACATTTTGAATTTTTTAAGTTTCTATGTCCATGTTGTGCATAAAAATCAATCACAATGAATTCAAAACCCGATATAGACGTGTTTTTAAGCGTCGTGACGCGTCGTGCAGGAAAGGGTAATATTATATGACAAAAGGCATAAATGTTGCTCATAGACGATTAGGAAATTCTGAAAATTATCCCTTGAATTGTACTTTTCTTCTATATAATTTACTTCTACTTCATGTATCAACCGTTTTCCGTCATCCATAGTTCATTAAACTATCGTTAATAGAAAACAGACCTCTCAAAATAGTCTTCTACTAGGATAAATTCGAAAATTTTCGAAATTTTGAAAGCTATACTCATACCAATCGACTTTTGATTTAAAATACTTTCTTTTTAATAGACAATTTGTCGATTTCGTTGATTGTTAATGATTCACCATTATTTCAATATAAAAAAAATTAAGAAATTCCTCGTGATCGCTTAATTTAAAATAAGCAAAAAAAGTTAGCATAAGCTCCATAAACCTCTCCATTTGATGGAAAATTATGCGGTTTTGCCCACCATCTTCTGCATTGATTTCTTTTGAGGGCCAATATATTTACGAACCAACGTTATGTATTGGCTCGCAGCTTGTAAATGTTGGATACAGATTAGTAACATCTTTCATCTCGTCGAGATGAATACAACAATAACACCACAAAGACTACGTTAAGTCGAGTAGTTTTGATTTCTGTCAAATACTCAAATATCTATAAAGTGCGCTCTGATTGGTTGCTCGTAACGTAGCCGCTAGTCGGGAGTCGGAAAAGATGAGAGTTGGTCAACTTTGCCCCGACAAGCGACAGTCGACTTCCGACACCGAAAAACGTCATAAAAAAGTCATCTACGCATGCGCCCGACTTCCGACACCGCTTAAAGCTTAAGGCTTAAAGCCTGTTCCACAATGAGTCGTCCCGTTGTCGTTAGTCGGTGTCGGAAGTCGGGCGCATGCGTAGATGACGTTTTTCGGTGTCGGCAGTCGACTGTCGCTTGTCGGGGCCAAGTTGACCAACTCTCATCTTTTCCGACTCCCGACTAGCGGCTACGTTACGAGCAACCAATCAGAGCGCACTTTATTGATATTTGAGTATTTGACAGAAATCAAAACTACTCGACCTAACGTAGTCTTTGTGGTGTTATTGTTGTATTCATCTCGACGAGATGAAAGATGATTTACTAATCTGTATTCAACATTTACAAGCTGCGAGCCAATACATAACGTTGGTTCGTAAATATATAGGCCCGCAAAAGAAAGCAATGCAGAAGATGGTGGGCAAAACCGCATAATTCTCAATCAAATGGAGAGGTTTATGGAGCTTATGCTAACATTTTTACTTATTTTAAATTAAGCGATCACGAGGAATTTCTTAATTTTTTTTATATTGAAATAATGTTGAATCATTAACAATCAACGAAATTGACAAATTGTCTATTAAAAAGAAACATTTTTAAATCAAGAGTCGATTGGTATGAGTATAGCTTCCAAAATTTCGAAAATTTTCGAATTGCTCCTAGTAGAAGACTATTTTGAGAGGTCTGTTTTCTATTAACGATAGTTCAGTGAACTATGGATGACGGAAAACGGTTGATACATGAAGTAGAAGTAAATTATATAGAAAAAAAGTACAATTTAAGGGATAATTTTCAGAATTTCCTAATCGTCTATGAGCAACATTTATGCCTTTTGTCATATAAAATTACCCTTTCCTGCACGAAGCGTCGCGACGCTTAAAAACTCGTCTATATCGGGTTTTGAATTCATTGTGATTGATTTTTATGCACAACATGGACATAGAAACTTAAAAAAATTCAAAATGTCATATCGCCTTCTACAATGACGTGTGAAGTCCGACCATACTATACACATTACACCTGCTGTGGTAGTATCACCCACCGTTTATTAACCTATACGTAACACATCATATCAAAAGGTACGATATTATCTGACAAGGAGGCGGGACATAGTTCGTGCGACATTATAGCGACAATCCGTTTGGATGTGGACTGTGTGTTGTTATCAGTTGTAATGTTTTTACTACTTCCGACTTCCGACAACGACTAACAACAACGGGACGACTCATTGTGGAACAGCCTTAAAGAATTTTATGGGCGGGAATTCGCAACGCTAATGAAACAGTTCAATATCAATCATTACTCGACATATAGTACGATGAAGGCGTCGGTAGTGGAGCGTTTAAATAGAACATTAAAGGCAATGATGTGGAAAGAGTTCAGCATGCAGGGGTCCTATGCGTGGTTAAAACTATTGGCAATTATTGTTTCAAAATATAACAGTACCGTTCATTCAACGATTAAAATGAAGCCGGTAAACGTTACTCGCGAAAATGAAAAGCAACTATTAGACAGCGTCTATAATTACATTAAAATGAGCAATTTAATTACAAAATTTAAGCGAAACGACTATGTAAGAATCTCGAAATATCGCAGCCTATTCGCGAAGGGTTACCAGCCAAGTTGGAGCAACGAAGTCTTTATGGTTGATAAAATTCAATACACCAATCCGACAACTTACCTATTGCGGGATCTTAGCGGTGAACCGATTTTGGGATCATTTTACGAACAGGAATTGCAGAAAGCAGTATCCGGACGTTCAACTTGTCGAAAAAGTGCTCAGAAACAAGGGAAATCGATTGTACGTCAAATGGTTGGGTCTCGACGAGCGAAGTTGGATTTCAAAAGCTGACCTTGTATAAAAATGCGAGAAGCGTATTATCTTGTCCATTATAATGCCGCTACTGATGAAGAATACCATTTTCGGCAGGGGACTCTTAAATTCCCTCATCGATAAGTTACCCGTTGAGCTTCACATGCCCGGCGGCTACCAATTCTGCGGACCCGGCACCAAACTTGAAGAGCGTATGGAACGTGGTGATCGTGGAATAAATCAACTCGACAAGGCGTGCAGGGAGCACGATTTGGCGTACCATCAACACAAGGAACTGCACAAGAGGCATGCGGCAGATAAAATTCTGGAGGAAGCGGCTTGGCAGCGTGTCAAACATCCATCGCCATCAACCGGTGAAAAAATTAGCGCCTGGTTAGTAACATCCGCCATGAAAGCAAAGCGCAAATTGGGATTAGGCATGCAGCGACGACTACAACGCCGACGACAACAACTGACAGCAGCAACAAACCGATCATGACACAAAATCAACAAGAAAAAAAATTTAAATAAAATATAGTACTCTTTCTTTTATAATTTTTTTATCAACAATAAATATGTTTAACCCCCACAATGTTTTATTTCAAATATGACCAACCAACCGACCGACAGAAAGACAGACAGACTGCTCTCCGTATCATTCAGAAATAAACAATTGCTAATAAATTACTCTGATAGTTCATCTGTGTCAGGTGACTGAACTGGCATGTTTGCGTGCTCCGGAGGCTAAGTTCGAGCCTATTCAAGGGTATTTTTTTAATTAATTATAAATTGTATGTTACAAAAAAACGACCAACAGACGGCGCGCGTGCGCAACAATTCACAATATGGCTGATAAAGGACTCACACAAACCTACTTCGGTAACTGACCGCCAGATGGCGTGCCACCTTCTTTGCACTAGCGGACGACAGGTAGCGTGACGTGTACTAAAAATAATTTACGATAATTACAAACCTACTTCGGTAACTGACCGACAGATGGCGCGCCACCTTCTTTGCACTAGCGGACAACAGGTGGCGCGACGTGTACTAAAAATAATTTACGATAATTTATTCCACCGAGTTTTTTCCACCGCCCTGCGCCAGTCCCCGCGAATATAATCTACTTTGATCAATATTTTAAAATATGCGGATAATTGTTGTTTTATAATGCGCAATTATAAAAGAAAAACTAACCGAGGGATTAAGTCAGTTTGGTTCACTGTACTGAGTTAGTCCTAAATAAGAAGAATCTCACAGGCAAGTACTTAGTTAATTCTGACAACTTAGGGTTTGGTCGAAGGGGTTCGCTTGCTTACCATTCGTAAGTGGGGTATCAGAAAGAATCGGTAGATTACTGAAGAAATCGGGTATCACTGTAAGGTACAGAGCACCAGCTAAGATAAAGGATCTTTCGCCTAACCCAAAGGATATCACACCACTCCTGAAGAACGACAGGATATACAAGAAAACATGTGAGTATGGAACATGATATGTAGGACAGACAGAACGAAGCATCGAAAGTCGAGTCAAGGAGCACAGTAGAGACACCCGGCTAGGCTAGATTCAACAGTCCGCTGTTGCACAACACTTGCATAAGTCGGGACACATAATGGATTTCGATGACGTGAAGATGTTGACAAGGGTGGGTAGTTATCATCAAAGGCTTATTAGAGAAGCCATGGAAATTTACAAACATCCTGACAACATCAATCGTGCAGACGGCACTGACATTAGTAGGGTCTGGAACTTGATCCTAACGCAGTCAGGTGGAAAAACATATGGGAGCGGCCCCTCCAGATGTGTGCAGTGAGGTGTAAATTTAGGTATATAAGGGAGATTTCATTGGTAGGTCTTCAGTATTCAGTTAGCTCTGAAGAAGCGAGTAACATGGTTCGCGAAACGTCACCATTTACAAATCTTGACACACGGCATAACCCGGAAGCAGTTTATTTTCTAAATGATTCTCGCCGTGAAAGCCTACGTACTTACTATCTTAAAAATGTTTTAATATACCTGTTTAGATGTTTTATCTACGACCAACAGACCGCTTATGACTGACCACGGAAAACCAGTGATCAAAGGAACCAATAATAGACGAAAACCAATGACACTTATTAGGTAATGGAACGGCGAAATACGTTTGTTCACTATATGCATATGTGTACGAAGCGAGTTTCAAAATCTATCTGAGCCGGGCAACTGGCCGGTGCAATACTTTTCCAGTATATAGGTACCGCCCTCAACTACAGTTTTACTATCATATTATATACAAACTAAGAACAATTTATATTGGCGTCCAAAATAGCGCAATATACAATGAGAGGCTTAAACATTCCCCCGCCCTGAACTATTGCTCGGAACCAAATGCTGACATACACTACCCAAATATTCTATTGGGAGGGCAAAGGGCATAGGCGACCAACAGGTCTCCTGTAACTTTCATCTTTGGTTCTTACAGTAGCTACCCTAAAGACACCGTCGTTGCCAGGAAATTTGTCAACGGAGGCAAAGTGTCATGGCGAATAATTACCGCAGTGCCAACCGCTATCGGACAAGTAGGAGGATTCCATTTTTGGCGCATCTGGAGTTGAGTTAAACACTCGATGTGCCATCTTTTCCAGAAACTTTTAACCAAGTGATCGAATAAATGCTTACGGATTCTAAGCTTAGGTTGATCCTCCATCAGCTCAACGCCCGGAAATGATTCCAAATGGTGACGTGTGGCAAATGAGCCGGAGTCAAAGCAGTGGGCTCTGAGGGGTCAGAACTCAACCAACAGAGCGATCGCGAGTTTAACAAGGTCTCTATTGAGCACATATATATACATATATAGTTCCTCGTAGGTCAAAATTTGTTCGCTAATAACCTTGTAAACGTGAGTTTTTACTGCCTTTATATAAGCGTCCCAAATACCGAAGAAATGTGGGCTAGCAGGAGGCTGAAATTTCCAAATTATACGATCACTCTCCAGGCCATTCTTTATCTTGGAATTAAATACGTCCGAGTCAACCAATCGTTACAATGCATCCAACTTGTTACTAGCCCCGATAAAATTCGTACCGTAGTCGGAATAAATTACTGAGCACGCACCCCGGCGAGTCAGAAAGCGTTTGAAGGCCGACAGAAAAGTATCGGTGGACAAATCGGATGCAAATTTAAGGTGCAAAGCCTTGGTAGCCAAACAGACACAGAAGCCTTGTGGCGTTTAACTCCTCTTCTCCTAAACCAGGTGATATTAAATGGCCCAGCGCAATAAACACCAGTATGCAGGAACGGTTTTACTTTAGTCACACGTACTGAAGGTAAATTTCCAATGATAGGAGCGGTAGAAGAAGGCCGCATTTAGAACAATGGTTACATTTGCGCAACCGAACCCTAATGGTATTTCTGGCATAAAACATTACATAACAGATGACGACCGGTATGCAAATTCTTCTTGTGGCAATGATCAATCAATAGGTCCACCAAATAAAGTAACAGATACGGATGCTTGACATCAAAGCTTACGCTAGCATTGTTCAATCTTCCATCGACCGACATAGGGTATTTCGATTAAAAAGCTGGCCAAAATTATATTTCGTTTGAATTGACCTAATCTGTGTTGGTACGTATTGTTAAACGTTCTATTGTATATAATTACATGTTAAATGTTGATAATACTTCTTTGTTTTTCATTTTTGATGCTGATATAGATATAGTGTATAATATAGTTTTTAGTAATTTGTTTTATTTCATTATACCATTATTATTATTAGTTTTTTATTGATTATTATAACTTATTATCAATATACTCTGCGCGTCAGAGAAAACGGACCACCCGAAAAATGTTCGTAATTATCCACCTTTTTAAATTTTCCTTGTTTTTATTGCAATTATTGATTCAGTAATTATTTTAGCATATCGTCCGACGTTTTCATGAGATACGAACAGAAACTCATAGTGTTTTCATTTGGTAAAACTCGGGGGCACTAGCCACTAGTTCGAGCGCACTGGTGCAATTTTTCATGAGTGTAGGGCAAGCGAGTGCTATTCCAACAGAACACATTGGAGCCATATTGCAGTCGCCAACACGAGCTCTCGGAGCTCGTGGAGAAAAATGTTTGTTGAGTGCAGATTTTGTTGCACTGTTGGTTTTTCAACAGAACACGAAACACTCTGCGAGGGTAACCAACACAATGCATACATTGTGCACTGGTGCGTCCGAGTTGTGCCAATATAGACCAGGCAATAGAGACTTTTTCGTGACAAAAATAGTATCAGCAAGCCGCCGGTCCCAGGTCACGTGGAACAGTCCGTAGATGTATTGTGTTTTCGTCTAGCAAATATCATTACTTAATTTGTTATAAGCAAAAAACCTAAAAAAATCGTGCTTTTTTTCGTTGTTGGCTTGTAAAACCTGAACCGATGAAGCAATCTTGATACTGTCAACAGACGAATTGTAGAGAATGAAAAGACGAAAAAAATGAACCCTACACGGACCCGATCGGATTAATATTAACGGAGGAAATTCGGAAGAACCGGAGAAATCTGCATTTTTTTCAAAAATTCATAAACCCGCCATTTTCAAAGTTGTAACGCAGGCTTTTCGCGAGAAAGTAGCGACTGATGTGTACTTTAAGTGCGCACAACGCAGGCATTGTCCGATGATTAGTTTTTGCACAATTGCGATTTGAATTTCTTTTTTTTATGCCATATGGTTCGGCGAGCCTAGATGCGTCGGAGGTGGTCCGATTTTAACTTTTTTAACGTATTTCGAAAGTAGAAGTATTGTGCTACAAAAAGTCTACTATGATTTTGCGTTAAAATGTTGCGAAATAGGCGAAAAATGCTTGCAAACTTGACCGAAATCTGCCGCGCGTTCAAACGCTGTCGAGTACTGGAGTAGCCGGCCGTCCCTATTACTTTTCTGTAGCATTGTATATATATTTATGTGCATTGAAACATTTATTGCGCATGACCGGTATTCCGAAATACCATAATTTGTCTATCGTGCCACCATGATATTATTAATAAAGGTTACCTTCGTACAAACATGTTGTGTTTAACTAACTACACCTCAAGATATTACATTGGCGACGAAGATGGGATTTCTTCATTCACCATTTTTCCAAAGTTTCCTCGTCGCCAATTTTGCAAATTATAAGTTAACGTCTAGTGATAGAGAAATTTTTGTGTACAATGGAAATAAAATTTTTAGTTTGGGATTTTTTAGAATTAGAGTTTTTTATAAGAATAGTTCTAACATGATTGATTTATATGTTATTAGTAATGGCGGACCTCCAATTTTAGGGAGAGATTTTTTGCATTTATTTAAGTTGGGTATTAGCGAAATTAATAATTTAAATGTAGCAATGAAGTTAATTTTTTATTTAGGAAATTTAAATCTGTTTTTCACCCGAACTCGGTACTTTTAATAAGGGTAGAATTCAATTAAAATTAAAAGGTGAGGCAAACCCAAAATTTTTTAAAGCTAGACCCATACCATTTGCTTTGCAACAAAAAGTTGAGTCGGAATTATCTAATTTGTTGAAATTAAAAATAATTTAAGCTATTGATTATTCAGAGTGTGGTACTCCAATAGTACCAGTGGTAAAAAAAGATGGTAGCGTAAGAATATGTGGAGATTTTAAGGTTACTTTAAATGAACAATTACAGATTGATCAGTATCCATTACCACGGATTGAAGATTTGTTTCAAAAGTTGCAAGGCGGAAAACATTTCAGTAAGTTGGATTTATCAAATGCTTATCAGCAATTACTTTTATCGGACGATTCAAAACAATTTGTTACTATTTCAACGCACAAGGGTTTATACCGTTACAAATCGTTTACCGTTCGGGGTGGCTTGTGCACCTAGTAAATTCCAAAAGATAATGGAAAGTCTTTTGAGCGGTTTAGATGGAGTAATTTGCTTTTTAGATGACATCTTAATTACGGGACAAGATCACAAGCAGCACATTAACAGATTACATCAAGTAGTGCAAATTTTAAATGATTCTGGTCTTAAAGTTCGTAAAGATAAATGTATGTTTTTCAAAATAAAATAAATTATTTAGGTTATTATATAGATGAGCACGGACTCCATACTAGTCCTGATAAAGTTGATTCAATTACGAATGCACCAATTACGAAGACCGTAACTCAATTAAAATCAATTTTAGGTTTAATTAATTACTATGGCAAGTTTATTAAAAATCTTTCAAGTATTTTGCAACCGCTATATAATTTATTAAAGAACAATGTAAAGTGGAGTTGGTCGCGAGATTGCGATATAGCTTTTAATAAAATTAAAGAGTGCATGTCATCAGCTCCAATTCTTGTGCATTTTGATCCTGAAAAAGAAATAAGATTAACTTGGGATGCATCAGAGTATGGATTAGGAGCAATGATATCACATGTTATGCCAGATTATAACGAGCAACCAATAGCATTTGCATCACGCACTTTAACTAATGCTGAGAAAAATTATTCTCAAATTGAAAAGGAAGGGTTAGCAATTATATATGGTTTAAATAAATTTGATCAATATTTGTATGGAAAGGCTTTTGTTTTAGTGACTGATATCATAAACCATTGGTAACAATTTTTCACCCTAATAAAGGAATACCACAATTTTCTGCCAATAGGTTACGCACATGGGCATTAATTCTGTCAAATTACAGATATTCCATCATATATGTCAAATCCGAGAATAATAAAGCGGATTTTTTGTCACGGTTGCCAGTAATACACGATCGGTCGTTAAAGGAAAACGCTGAAGAATTTGTTGTCGATTATATGAACTATTTTAATAACGATGACGTTAGAATTGATCATAAATTGGTTGTAATGGAGACAAAAAAGCATAAAATTTTAGATCAGGCAATGCAATTTACAAAAAATGGCTGGCCAAAGATCAACAAATTACCGAACCTATTGAAACCATTTTACAAGTATCGAAATGAATTTGCCTTAGAAAATAATTGTCTTTTGTGGAACAACAGACTTGTAATTCCATTTAATATTAGATCAAAATTACTATCTGAATTACATAAAACACATTTAGGTATAGTTAAGATGAAAAGCTTAGCACGCTCTTATTTTTGGTGGCCAAATTTGAACACTCAGATTGAGATTTTGATTGGAAAGTGCGAATCATGTAAAAAGCTTAGCAATAATCCTGCAAAAGTTCCAGTAAGGTTATGGGAATGGCCAACTGAACCGTGGTATAGAATACATGTTGATTTTATGGGTCCAATTAAGTCAAAATTTTATTTTATTATATTAAATGCTCATTCCAAATGGATTGAAGTATTTCAAACTAGTACCATTATTTCAAAATTTACAATTTCCGTGTTGCGTTCAACATTTGCAAGATATGGGTTACCGAAAATTTTAGTCTCCGACAATGGAAGACAATTAGTGTCACGAGAAATGACCAATTTCTTAAATAAAAATGGTATTGAACATGTAACCACGGCACCGTTTCACCCCCAATCTAATGGTGCAGCGGAAAATGCCGTTAAGCTAATAAAGAACGCTTTGAAGAAGTGCTTGCATAATAGTTCGCATAATGATATAAATTTAATAATTAATAATTTTTTGTTTGATTATAGAGCAACGCCACATTGTACAACGGGAAAGCCACCTGCATTATTGCTATTTGGTAGGCAATTAAGAAGCAGATTCAGTTTGTTGAGAGAGGAAAAGACTACTAGCCGTAAAACATGGCAAATCTGCAAAGCCAAGTAGCAAGAATGCAAGGTCGGCAAAGAAAATATTTTAAAGGTAATACCCACAGAAAATTTAATATTAACGAAGAGGTTTTAGTCAAAGATTTTCGCAATGTGTCTAAACCATCTTTTGTGGGAGGTATTATTGAAGAATGTATAGGAAAATGTATGTATAGAGTTAAGATACGGGAACTGGAGATAACATGGAGCCGTCATGTAAATCAAATGATTAAAGTATCACGTAATAGATGTTCCATGTTACCGGTTGGGTCCGGTGTAGAAATTAATGATAAAAGTGATGTTACGATTAACCAAAATGTTAATGATATTTGTATGGATGTGAATAATAAAACCGACGATGAACCAATTCTAAGTAGACCAGTTAGAACAATAAAGAAACCTGATCGATTAGAGTATACTTAGATTTAAGGGTGGAGGTGTGATGTACGTATGTACCTATTACTTTTCTGTTGCATTGTATATATATTTATGTGTATTGAAACATTTATTGCGCATGACCGGTATTCCGAAATACCATAATTTGTCTATCGTGCCACCATGATATTATTAATAAAGTTACCTTCGTACAAACATGTTGTGTTTAACTAACTACACCTCAAGATATTACACTATAGATACGCGCTTCCCCGCGTCGGCCGCCTACCCCCACTACTCGACCAGTTTGGAGCGCGCCGCAGATTTCGGTCAAGTTTGCAGGCATTTTTGGCCTATTTCGCAACATTTTAACGCAAAATCAGAATAGACGTTTTGTAGCACAATACTTCTACTGTAGAAATACGTAAAAAAATTAAAATCGGACCACCTCCGAAGCATCCAGGTTCGCCGAACCATATTGCATAAAGAAATTCAAATCGCAATTGTGCAAAAACTAATCATCGGACAACGCCTGGGTTGTGCACACTTAAAGTACCCATCAATCGCTACTTTCTCGCGAAAAGCCTGCGTTACAACTTTGAAAATGGCGGAGTTATGAATTTTTGAAAAAAACGCAGATTTCTCCGGTTCTTCCAAATTTCCTCCGTTAATATTAATCCGATCGGGTCCGTGTAGGGTTCATTTTTTTTGTCTTTTCATTCTCTACAATTCGTCTGTTGACAGTATCAACATTGCTCCATCGGTTCAGCTTTCACAAGCGAACAACGAAAAAAAATACGATTTTTTTAGGTTGTTTGTTTATAACAAATTAAGTAATGATATTTGCTAGTCGAAAACATCACAAAACATCTACGGACTGTTCCACGTGACCTGGGACCGGCGGCTTGCTTATACTATTTTTGTCACGAAAAAGTCTCTATTGCCTGGTCTAATAGAAAACGTTATAAGCAAAAATTGGAGAATTTTGAAATTTATTGAGAAATTTGTTTTTGGGTGGCCCGTTTTCTCTGACGCGCAGTGTATTAACCCATATAACATATCGGAGAGGGATACTACATAAAAAATACAAATTTAAACATAAATTTTAACATAAGGGAACTATGAAAAACAAACGTAAAATTTTTGTGGTTCTTAAGTCTAGAATATTATTTAAGTTCAAGTTTTAACTTTTAAAATTTATTTGAATGATTTTCTTTTCAAAACAGGTTTATCATTAAGCATCAAAAAATGTGGTACACAAAATATCATTAATATTTTTGGTTATTTATTATTGATTATTATAAATTATTATCTATATGTTATCCCATATAACATATTGGAATGGGAACCTACATAAAAATACAAATTTAAACATAAATTGTAACATACGGAACCTATGAAAGATAAACGTAAAATTTTTGTGGCTCTAAAGCCTAGAATATGATTTACGTTCAAGTGTTAACTTTTAAAATTTATTTGATGATTTTCTTTTCATAAAATGTTTATCATAAAGCATCAAATATAATGTGGTATCAATATATTAACCCACATAGCAAATTGGAAAGGGGTACTACATAGAATGCAAATTTAAACATATATTGGAACATAAGGAAACTATGAAAAATAAACGTAAACAATAATAAAATTGCTACAAAATAAATGATAATTAGTTATTATCAAATTCTGTATGTTTACCTGAAATAAAAAATCTAAATTCACTGTAGGCAGTGAATACATTTAAGATTTCAATTTTAATTTTAATTTTTTTTACCGATTTTTGTCGATATTATGCTCCTTTTGATTCTGATTTTTTGTTTTTTTGGATCAATAAACTTCTATTTATTTATTTATTTATTTCTTAGGCTGGGTGTGGATAAGAATTCCAACTTCTTACGCGGTTATAGCTCATCCACGCCTAGCGTAAGAAACAACTTGAATTAACTACGTAATTATTTAATTAAATAATTAATGTTATTTTAATGTAAGTTAATTAAAACTTCGCAACAACATGTTTTTGGTTCTGTAAAGAAAATGCGCAAAACGTCATAGTATATTTAACAAGTTACTAAATTAAACATATCAAAACTTCTTTTTATTTATGTTCATGTTTTAAACAATATCTCAATAGCCCATAACAATCCCACACCAGAAAAAAATATAGAGGTTGAAAACAACTAAGTTTTTTTTTATAATCTCGAAATCCACATGCAAAATTTCAACTCGAATCAAATCGACAAATTTTTCAAATTTGAAAAAAAAATCGAAACATTTTATTTTTCTTATTCACGAATAAAAGTCACCGGAAATATGTCCACATGCTAAATTGCAACTCTATTGATTACATGTTTTGAACTTAACAAACAAACAAGTAAAGTTAAGATAAACGTAGTAGCAAAAAACATATTCTTGTAAAGAAAAATTTATGAGCAAAAATTTTAATACAACTTTTCCGAACATCTACCACTTTTCCAGTTAACCGCAAAAAAAGCAGATTTTCTCCCTTTTTCATCACCTATATTTTTTTGCAGGGGTGGTATTGGTGGGAACGTCAGAGATGATGTTTAAAATAGCAACATAAATTTTTCTAACTAGGATTTACCTTGTTCCTATTTTTTTTAGTAGCTGAAGTCTAATTCGCCTGAAAGGACATGGTCATACTAAAAAATCATTAAAAAAAAATGGTGTGTGGCGGGGTAATTTTTTTTTCATGTAAATGGTAGACTACAAACTGTAGAATAACATCGAGTAAAAAAAATACTTGACTTTAACACGCTATGTAACATAATTACTAATGTTTGGAAAACACATAAGGAAATATAGCTTGTTTAACACATTTTTTTCAAAAATATGTAAATATTAGCTTGGGCTAACTAATTTTTAAATTGCAAACATACTACATACCTTGAACTTCTATCTCCATCATGAGTAAATGTTAAACAACTTATACAACACTTCGAAAACAGAACAAAATAAACGATGATAAATATTCCCAGTAAGGTATACATATGCACCAAATAAATCGACCTAATTCAGATTGTTGCTACGGCCAAAATATCGACACTACGAAAACAAAGTTTTCACAGCGCGACGGGGAAACTATTCAACTTCAAGAAAAATATATGAAATCTATTCTCAGTTAAAACTTCTGATTTCGACTTTTGGTCAGCTTTTGATATCAAATACCCCTATGTGGCGACCGTTATAAGACCGTCACTCAAAAAGGGACAGAGTGATCGCAACTGACTGGAGCATAATTCTCCCTGCTAAAGTAACTTAATTTCGGAACCAAAATGTTTATATTGCACACTTCTGACTGAATAGATTCTGCTACACCTAAATCAGTCGTCGTAATGTCCTTAGAAGATTCTAACATTTTTGTAAATCTCAAAACATAAACAGTGGAATGAAGCAACCGCATCAAAGATGAAGCTCTTGTAATCAAAGCCTCTAAAACGCACACCGGTACCTCCGCCACAATCAGTAAAACCGGTCTTTGCTCCAGAATTGAATCGCTGATTTGTAGATTGACTTATTGGCCATTTCGAGTATCGTAATTTTAACCATTTGGGACCTGTGGCCCAATCCGCAAGAGACATAAATTCGCAGGGCGTTAAACCTCTAGACAAATAATCACTAATGTTTACTTTTCCATCAATATGGAACCAATTATCACATGCTAACGCTGATTGTATTTTAGCTACTCGGTTAGCTACAAAGGTCTGCCAACGATGGGGAGGCGATTTTATCCAACAAAGAGTGACGGTAGAGTCACAAAAGGCGAAACACGCTCTATACTGATTCGAGATCTGTAACAAATTGCATCAGCTTAGACAACATACTAGCGGCACACAATTCTAACCGTGGTATAGATTCCACTTTTGCTGGTGCAACCTTGGTTTTGGCACAAATCAAATTTACGTTGACGAATCCATTCAGCAGACAAGCCCTAAAGTAAACACTGCACCATAGAATGTCAAACATGCATCTGCTAAACCAACCAAAGTTACCGAACTACCATCAAACATACCTATGTGCCGTGGGACCCGAAGAGATTCAAGCGCGCTTAATTCCTTTTGAAAATTATGCCACTGATCTACAATTGACGTAGGAGCGAGTTCATCCCACCTAATGCCCAATAACCACAAATTTTTAATCACTAATTTTATCAGTAGTATAACTGCAGACAGAAGCCTTAATGGGTCGAATAGACGAGCTAATACGGAGAGAACATTTCTCTTAGTACAATCTCTAGTGTCCGGTCGAACCTGAAATAAAAATTCATCGCACCCAGGATGCCATTGTAGCCCCAAAATGTTTAATGTATCGCTTTCAAAATTTACTATATCCGGATATCTATGATGTGATGGTATTTCCTCCATTACAACCCATTTCACTAAAGCGAAACACCCGGCTTTAAATAGGTTAGTTATCTGAAAATATAAAGTTTCGGCTTCCCCAATGGTGGACACACTTGATATGAAATCGTCCATAATAAAGTCTCGGTTGACCACCAAAGCTGGTCCCTTTCATCTAGTGCCTACTGACGAAGGGTTCATAAAGCTAAAAAGGTGAGGACTGGTGATATTTTGTAGATACATTTTTCTAATAGGGTAGTAGGGTTATATAGTCATAGATACATATACAATGAACAGATTATATTTGACTCGTTGATAAAGGACATTATTGGATGTTGGTCCTATTCGCCCCGTGGGTGAGCCTTTTTACCCGACCTGATAAAAAGGGGCAGGCGGCAAAATTGACAAAAGTTGCTTCAATTCGAAGTTTCTTGAAGATTCGTTCATAAACTGTATTTTTTATGTAGTCAAATAACGGTACTTTTAGTTTGTAATATTGGTTTCTTTTGAGTCCATATACTTTCGAAAGTATAACTTCAAATGTAAAAACTTGACCTTTTAACATCGCGATTCCCTTCTCCGCACAATACCAATATGTGCGCAATAATATGCAGAAACAATAGGTATAGGTAAACCTATTGTTTTTGCATATTATAGGTTTAGTACTTCTTAATTTCCAGTCATTTTATACTAACTAATACACTGCACACAAAATTAGGGGAACACTTTTTTCGAATTTGGTATACTTCAATGGCATATTTTTAACTAAAGAAAATTGCACAAACAATGTTACAACTCTTAGTTAGTTCTAAGTTGCACTTAAAAATGTAAATTAATAACAAAACAAAATGGAAATGACTGTCATAGTATCGATGGCAGTCGGGTTTTCTATGGATTGGTGAGGTTTAATACAGTGTACGTCTTCCACAAGCACGAATCACTTCCTCACACCTGCGTGGCATGCTTCGCTCTAGTCTGCGCAAAGATTCTTGGGTTATGCTTTCCCATTCCTCAATAAGAGCTCGTGTCAGTTCCTGTATGGTTAGTGGTGGATTAGGGCGCTTGCGAACAAGTTTTTCAAGCTGATCCGACACGTGTTCAATAGGACCAGGTCAGGCTTAACGCCGGCAATTCCATGACCTGAATTCTACGTTCTTGTAAAAAGTTTCTGGTAATGCCGGCGGTATGTTGCTTTGCATGGTCCTGCATTATGATGAAATTTTGACCGACGCCATATACAGCAGGCACCACATGATCCTCAAAGATGTTTTCGATGTAATTCATGGCATTTAGTCTACCAGGGAGCACAACAAGATCAATTGTGTTGTCTATACTCCAGCCCAAACCATCACAGATCCATGACCCAATCTATCCACTTCCTGTATAGTAGCGACTGCGTAGCGTTCACCAGGACGTCTATATACACGTACTCGACCGTCGCAACGAGTTAAACGAAATCTGGACTCGTCTGTAAACAGTACAGGCGTCCAGTGACGAAGTTGCCAATCTCTGTGATCCAGAGCAAACCTCATTCGCGCTGCTTTGTCATGCTGCGTAAGGGTTGGTGCGCGGGCAGGTGTTCTTGGTTTCAAATTTGCTTCTTTTAATCTGTTTCTAATAGTTTGATCAGAAATTTCTATTCCATGTGCTCGTCTTAGGTCGTTTAGGAGGTCTCGTGATGTGGCAGTATGCTGACGGTCTTGATCGGTCTTGATTTTGAGTAGTTTTTCGTTTTCGACCTTGTCCAGCTCTTCTCACATATTGGCCAGTGTCCCGAAAGCGATTCCATAAACGCTGAATAACAGAAGGGGAAACTCGAAGGTCCCTGCTGCTAACATGTCGAATAGAATGGCCATGCTGAATAAGGGCGACAGCACGAACAACTTGCACTTCACTAAGATGCCTCATTTTACTTCTAATCAACGACAATTGACAACTGAATTCATTTGTCATCTTTAGTAGGTTTTCGTACGTGAATTCAAAACATACTTAACATGTTTTTCCATTTTGTTTCGCGTTATTAATTTACATTTTTAAGTGTAACTTAGAAGTACCTAAGAGTTGTAACATTGTTTTTGTAATTTTCTTTAGTTAAACATATGCCGTTGAAGCATAAACAATTTGATTTGCCTAGCACTATTATTTAAAAAGTTACAGGTTTCGAAAAAAGTGTTCCCCTAATTCTTTTAGCAGTGTAGTATTAGAGGTACTAAATATTAATAGTTTTACCTTCAATCAGATTATGTGCGCAGTATTGTCTGAGTCTGCTGTAACTCGTAATGTCATACAATACGTTATCCACACCTACTGAGGTGTAATTCATCGGATTACACCAGCCATCATCATCGTTCGTCACGTGAAAGCAGTTGTAATCCTGTATTCTCGCTATTATCCATTAGAAGCACTTCACGCTAATGGATCTCCAACGCATTGTTAAAAATCGCGCTAATCAACTCCCTGACAAAAATTTGTCGTTATGAATAGGAACATACGTATGCATTGGTACATATTATTTACCTCGATCATGAGGTATCAAATTCACCCCTTGTTACCTAGGTACTTTTTCAGGAGATTTAATGAAAATGTTGTTTGACATTTGGAGTATTTCACGTGAACCGGACAACGAAAAAAAAGTGAGATTTTTATATCGTTCATAATCAGCCCAATTGTACTTCTAGAAGATATGAATGTGCATACAGAATATTTTTTAATGTGAGGTTTAGTTGCCAAATTATGGTCATCTAACGAATTGCTGTGATGAAAACACGCATTTTGTGGAAGCAATTTTTCAAATTAAACAAACTTATCATAAAATACGTGGTGGTTTATACCGGGTGACCCACGCCATAAGTACTCCCGTTTATTCTTCTTTTTATAAAGCTGGACGAATGAAATTTGGGAAAGTGTTAATAGACAAAAAATGCAATTCTTTGGGATACTCTTGACGTTAATATAACTTCCGGGTTTTCCGGAAATGACGTAATCATTGAAATTTTAAATGGCACCCTATATTCTTTGTGTGATATTTTCAATCAGGATGACATCCATACTGAAAAAAAAAACATATCGATCGTCAATTTTTATCACCAAGGCAACGTAAAAATAACATTTTTGTGTATTAATCTAGGTGGCTATGAATTGGTGAAAATTTACCAAGTACGCTGACTTTGATCATCTAAAAGTTTACACGCTCGCCTACGGCTCGCGTGTAAACTTCATGTTCGCGGCTTATATTCTTAGTTATGTGATTTTTGATGTGTATTCGTTGTGCCCCAATTGTCGCTGGAGTTTTGCGTCGACGACGATTTAGAAAAACAACTGGTATATTAGACAAGACTTATGATACAGTGTGTTGCTGTTACAGTAGTATGTGCTGGCGACGCATGCGTATTGACTAATGACATCTAGTGGTGAATTATAAGTCACATATAAGAAGTTGGTATACGTCGCGACATCTGGTGGTAAATATTAACTCATCGATCTAAATAGTATACATACTCAAACATATCGCCGCCCTTGAAAAAAAAATGTAACTTAAACTATGCATGTAATGTACATACAATAATTCAACTAAGACTGATGATTAATTTAAAAAATAAAATGTCTTTTAAATATTAGTCTTTTGGAAATGGACAAATGGTATGTACACTACGCGATAAGGGTCCGTGCGTTGTTTCTAGTTCTAAGGCTGGGGCCAAGGACCGAGCGACAGCGGGGCATTGTTACGTATGTATATAGGTATGTACACAACGGTCGCCGACGCCACCGCTCCGCTGTCGCTCGGTCCGTGGCCCCAGCCTAATACCCGCACTATGCCATCACTACCGCGGTGCACTTTTTCTATACTACCTCTGGACCATTGAAGAGGGGGAAGATTGTCTTCTCTTATCAGTCCAAGGTCGCCAATGTTGATCGCATTTGGTTTATTGAACACCCACTTGGATCGCTGCTGAAGGGTATGAAGATGCTCTACAGACCATCTTTTCCAGAAGTTCTGGTACATTTTCATGAGTTGTTTGTAATTGGTTAGTCTGTTAAGTGGGATTTCAACTGCACTCCTCTCAGGCACTACCACCGCAGCTTCGTCAATCAAAAAATTTCCAGGTGTGATAACCTGTCGGTCGTTGGGGGTCAAAGGATAAGGACAATAAAGGTCTGGAATTTAGGATAGCCTCAATTGGAATTAGGATAGTGCTTCATACGTCAGTCGCTCGTTACCCATGACCCGAATAAGATGACTTTTGGTGCTTTTCACAGCGGCCTTCCAAATACCCCCAAAATGAGGACTACGAGGTGGGATAAAATGCCAACGTATCTGTTTAGAACGCTAAGTAACTCTGAATTAATTCTTTGAATTCGGTAACTGTTTTATTATTTGATTATAAGCTCCCTTAAAATTTGTAGCGTTATCTGAATATAGATTCTCACAAAGTCCGCGTCTACTTACAAATGTTTTTAAAGCATTTAAGAATGTATCCGCTGACAAATCTGTAACTAACTCTATATGTACTGCCTTTGTGGCGAGACATACAAACAAACAAATACCTATAGGACTTTATAAATTTCCTA
Organism: Aphodius sticticus; assembly: GCA_963966075.1. Taxonomy (NCBI): domain Eukaryota; kingdom Metazoa; phylum Arthropoda; class Insecta; order Coleoptera; family Scarabaeidae; genus Aphodius; species Aphodius sticticus. Next base: position 45,966,381 of record OZ014507.1, on the reverse strand, counting down.
TTTCTTAATTTTCCATCTTTAATTAGCATAGATCCCGCGTAATCTAAACCAACGTTTAAAAATGGCCGTGAAAGTGTTACTCGCTCTTTCGGCAAAATGCCACGTTTAGGAAATTTCTTACGTGGTTTAATCCTAAAACAAATAGTAAATTGTTTGCATTTATAGGCCAATAATCTAATCTTATAATAGACCGTAAAGTTTGTACACTAGCATGAAGATTTTCTAAATGTTTGTCTCACTATCAATTCTGTTATTTTATGAGTTCGTGGTAATATCAATCCACCAATCGTCCACCAACTCGTAAAATACCGTATTCATTCAAAAATGGATACAATGCCATAATGCTGCCATTTTTACTGACATCTTTGTGCATTTTTAATGCAGATATTTTGTTTCTAAATGCCTGTGTCTGAGCCAAATTTATTAATTTCAATATGCCATTATTTAACTCTTTGATTGTTAATTTACCAAGAGTTCCTTCTTCAGGTTCTGTTGAACAGGTCTTTATAAAACGTAGACAAAGGCTGATAACTCTTGTAAGGCAAAATTATATTTATTTGCTACAAGGAATGTTTATTAGAGTCAAATACCTGTTTGGAGTAAAGTAATATTGTTTTGACTCAAATAAAAATTCTTTGTAGCAAATAAATATATTTTTGCCTCTCATCAAACAAACATTTATTTGAGTTAAACAAAAATTTCGATCTGTGTAGCTAAAAACGCGTTTTCGCACCTTTAAGACTGTTTACGGACACTCAAACCCAGTTTGAGTGTCCGTAACCTCTGTGTGTGCGTTCTGTTTAGTTCGTTGCAATGTTATTAACATCCATGCTTATCGCTGTGTTTTAAGGCCATTTATTAGTTCTTGAAGAAGCCAACAAGAATTGGCGAAATATTGAACATTAAAAAAGGTCTAACAAAGAACACCCTTTTTTTAGCCCTATCATCCCAAAAAATACAAATTTATTAACAATGACAATGTTGGCCTTCCTGTTTCTAAATTAAGAAAATATTCAGATTTATATGTACAAGTTATGAAATACGGACGCCCTAAACAGCATTTCCGAAAGGACGCTTCAATGATATCGAGATGTAAATATATATATATATATATACAGTGTGTCCACGAAAGTCCGCACCATATGGTAAAAATTTTTATTGAGTATTTCTCAGAAAATTTTATTCTTTATAAGTATGTTTTTTTAACTAAATGTTGTTGAATACAAATTTCGCCAGACTTCTTTAAGCGAGCGCTCTAATTTTACTTGCTCCAGAGCGCCGAATATTAGCTATCATTATTGCATCACTGATGAAAAAACGTATGTGACAACAGTCATTCCGGTTAATAATCACTTCTTGGGAAAACAAAAACACAATAATAAATTTGTCCACCTTTTACTACTCAAGTATTAACCAATTGCCTGATTGGGTGCATACCTGCTCCAATCTAACCTGCTTGAATAAAGTATGAAATAAAAAGGAGCAACGGGATGCGTGTCAAAATGCTCTGTCACTTCCGTTTCAATGTCTCTAGCGCGCTTATTTAATTTATTGGATGTTATTATATAAATCAGTGATACCTAGCTCGCCAACTTCCTGAAAGTCCTCCGGAGCACGTGAGTTGCTCACGCGGCTCAAAACGTGCTTTGGTCCAGGCGGACACAAAGCCCTTGTTGGGCCTCTCATCACTTGCCTGCAAGGTCTGTAGTTGGCACGATTGAACTATATATGACATTTATACACATATATACTATATGCCTGTCTATTTCCTCTCTCTGTCTTGCTTCTGCACCGAGCCTCAGTGACAGATTATTTTCGCATTTCTGTAACATTCGGAGCATAGCACAGAATTCGATTTAACTAATCTAGACGGACAAAGTAAAAATTTCGCATCATTAAAACTGAATAATGTAAGTCTTAAATTGCGATCTCGAACTACATATTGTATGTATGTTAATATATAGGGCGTTTCACGACGCGCAGCCATTAGAAGTTTATAGAGAACCAAATGAAATAATGGATTGTACATTAGTGGACTTATGTTATTGGATACGATCTTTTTAACGAAAATATTTTCTGGTTTTGGTTACTTCCGGTTACACCGGAAATGGTGTCAACTGTCATATTGCAAATGGAACACACTGTATTTTAAAACATTTTTTAAAGCTTTGGTAAAGTTTAGGTCTATTGAATGTTGCATACCCGATACCTAACATGTGTCATTTTTTATATATGAAGGGCGGGTTTTTCAATTGCGGTTTAATAAAGTTTATCTACGACTCACATATTATAAGTTCATTGCATAGGTATCTATGACTATATAATCCCCACCATGATACGCACAAATGATTATAGTGACACTAGCGTTGTATAATTATGACAGTTCGTTCAAATAATGACTTCATTAATTGAAGGAACTGTCATCATTATACGAACGTACTGTCAAAGTCAGTCTAAACCTACGAGGATGACACTTATTTGACATTTCGCCTCGCCACCATTGACAAATACATTTAAAAGATTTGATATAAAATGGAATTGATGAGTCGTAGATAAAACGTCGTATTCGACTCCCACACAACTGATATAAATCGCTCGCATGTTTATACGCTCGCCTACGGCTATCCTTAGTTATGTGCTCGTCAAATAATATACTATTAAAAGGGGAATCCATACCCCCTACGTTTTACTTGCAAAACACGCAAAAGTTCTGAGGCTTTTTCTCAGCAATTAGTTCACTCAATCGTGAAGGAAATACACCAAATTAAAGATAAAAGATATATAATTTTGCGTCTAGTGGTAGATTTTTGATAGTGCTGTTCGTTTTTGACAAATCTATTTCTGAATATGACATAAAATTGGCTGATTTTGCAATTTTTTTACGACGAACTCAGGTTAAAATTGAAAAAAGTACCACATAATAGGTCTAAGTTACACCTTCCTCTATAAGTGTACAAAATTTCACGTAAAAATATCAATATCTTACATGCTTTTTTCACTCAAAAGTTTACTTCTTCAAGTACATGAATAAGTTATATTTTATCACGTAGCGTGGATACAACAACAACAAATAATACATATACATTACCACAGCAAGTAATACATACTTTATCTATAATTGTATAACATGAGAGAATTGATACAACATTAAGCTGACTATGGATGCTTATTTTATACGACGTACCAGCAGTAGTGATTCGACTTAACTAAAGTATTGTTAGGCTTAATCTCCACATAACGCGCTGAGTTTTTGGACAGTCGGGTTTTTCAATCACAGTTTAGATATGTACGTTAAATGTCATTCACATAAGCTGACGCTACGCTACGGTGCACTGCGGTCCCCTGCGCTCGCCTGCGCTCGACTACGCTCCAAACGCTGGCCCACGCTGGCCATGCGCTGGTCCACGCTATGAACGCAGGATGCCAACGTATGTATTTTTGCGCCTGGCCGCTACTGTCAACAAAATTTATACATAACCCCTAAACATAGGTAGGTACTGCAACGGGCGATCATCTCGCGGCTTTCCGTAAAGAGTTTTGAGGTACATGATCGAATATGATGTCTTGCCTACGATCCAATTGTTCCAGTAAACTGTAGAAATGCCATAGCTGTTATTTAGAGAACTTTATTTTATAAATACACATGGGAACGTGTCTGAAGAATGCGATTAGGTATGCGTACATGTTATTATTATAACTTAACACATTTTAAATCAACGTTTTTATTGTATTTTATTAAGGATTGAAGATATGCGACGTGATTAAGTGGTTTTGAGAAAGCAGTACATAAGATATCTACAAAGAATGAGTGCAACCACAGTGCAACTATAAAACTAACGGGGGATATTCTTTTGTTTACCAAGAACATAGTAAGATTTAGGTTAAAATATGAGGTAATTACTTTTGTATCATATTGAACACGTTGTATTGGAATGAATTACTAATTTTACAGTTGTGTGTTACCTCATTTGAGAAGAGCTCAATCAGTTGAGACAAAGATAGAATAGCACACAGTCTATATAAGAAGGAACACATGGAAAACCCTATACCCATCTACAACAAAGGTCCATAACTTATGGACCATAAGGTATGCTTCGAGAAAGATCCAAAACACCTGTAGTGTACGACAGGAATTTCAAGAGTGTCTCTTACAATTAGACATCGAAAGATGATAGTATAGAACACAGTGTACTATAAGAAGGCATACACAGAAGATCCCATCACTACCCATAATAAAAGACGATAAGGTTTGCTGCAACGAAGAGCCACACCTGTAGTGTACCACAGGAATCGCGAGAGTGCCTATTATAATTCATCAAAAAAGGTTTTACCAAAGGTTTTGTATGTGACTGTGTCGTTAATTTATAATGCATATTTGGTTGCCTATCAATATACAATAGTATCTATACAGAAGTTAATATCATACTTCTGTAACACTTTTTTTCGATTCTTTATTTGTTTGTCAAGTAAAAACTTCAAGTCCCAATTGCTCATAACTTTATTGGTGTAATTTTTAGCAAGCCATGCTGAACATATGTAAGTTTGGCTACTTTGGACAAGTGCTTTGTTTGTCCTAAACATTAATATGAGACACCCTAATCGCCTAATTATATATTTTTGTTAAATTACACCAGTTATTTAATGTAAGTTTCCCCTTGTTAATTATAAGAAAAATTCTGTTTTCATTCATTACTTTACTCAGGTATTGATCTTGAGGACCAGAATATGCATCGTCTAATTATTTGATATTTCCTATAAACAAATGTAGGTAATTCAGAACTTTATATTTTTTTTCTATTTTTTGCTAATAAATAACTTTACCACGATACTATTCTATACTTACTTATTTACAGCACATCTTTTCCTCGATTATGAATAATAGAGTATTAAACATCGATTATTAATGCAGAACAACTCGAGAACCAAACCATACGCTTATGCGAATCATTCGAATACTGATATAATCGGTTCTTCAAATAATACGATTATGCCCATCACTAATTGTTGGAGCAAGTTTAGAAAAAGGACTGTAGAGACATCTAGTGTTTATGTTACGTATTTATTGGTCTTATTTTGGCGTTTACTTTATATTTTATATAACAGATGGCGCTACTTGTTGTAGCTGTCAGTCGCTACTTGCTGTAACTGTCACTGCGGTCGAGTGGCAGCACTGTTTTTAGATTATCGATTTTTAGCGAGGGTCGCATAAGCTTCTATACACTGTACATGTATCATTAAAGCGTCTACGAATATACACCTAAGATCTGTTCAACTCCAAGAGTTTTATTCAGCATAACATCACACCACAAACATCACATCACCCTACACTAATCTATTTCTAGCAAAACTGCCGATTACCATTATTGACTGTCTCACTTTTCATTTATTCCATTACTAACAATAGTTATAGCAAAAGTCTCAAATAAACTTATATCGAAGAATAAAGAGATTAAAACTGTTTTATTAATTTTAAAAATTTTAGCAAAATTCTATATATAGCCTCTTATCTGTACAAACTATACTATTACATTTCCTCTGTTATTTTCTGACATAATTTAATTAAAAAATATATAGTACCATATTATAGTAGTGTCACCGGTAAGTCTGCTGGAAATACCCATTATTTACTTTGAGCGTATGTATTTGTTAACCTATGAAGTCTAAAGTTTGACAGTAAAGACAATAATGACATTAATGTGCCACGACACATAATGACATGACATTACGAAGACCACTTATGGACCACTTTAAATAAAAGGGGTATTAAATTTGTAGTACCCGTTTTTTTATGATTGCAATACTACCATACGTTAACTTTTGAGATATTTCAAACGTCAACACATAAAAATAAGGATCACTGGTGTCGTACCTTGTTCAAGATAGCCTCTCTCTTATGTAAATTACTTGAATACGAAACACGTACTTGCACAATGAAACCGTTGACCATCCGTTGACATAACCTAACTTTTGGTGCATCGGACCGACCGACCGGTCTTCTACTGAATATGCACTTTGGACCATGTTGCTTGTCGCTATAGCGAACCTGCCATATTTTAAGATGATACCCGATCTGCTTTTTATGTATTTTAACATGTTTTAACAAAGCCCGTCAAACATAGCATGGCCGTCAGCATGCCGTCAGACTGCGCTTGCGTGGATATGGTGTTTCAATGCGTCTTCTGCTAAATATACGATTGGACAGTGTCGCTTGTCGCTATAGTGATCTCGCGTAGAGTTTGAGATGACACCGGGACTGTTTTTTTTTCTGCATTTTAACACGTATTTGCCGAAAATATAGGGAAAGGCCAAGGGGGAAAGGCAGCGCGCGCTGCCCGAACTGTCAAACTGGCATCTGCTTGAGCGAACTTTGTTGACGTTGCGTAGCGACCCCCGTGATTGTGGAAGAAATATGTCTACACTATTAAAAATTCATAGTTTTAGGGATATGAAAAACTCGATCTCGTCTTTCAAACTGCCGATTTGCGTAAAATTTTCACCTTTAGTTAGGGGACGGTAGGGCGAACAACGGCAGCCGGTCTAAATATATAATAGAAAACTAAAAAAATATCCTTTTGCCGTTTAAAATCTGGCCGAACCGCTCCCGACGCGACGTCAATTAGTGGCCGTTCTTTTATTAGTATACGGATAAATATTTAAAGAAAATCAGCAATATCGATGAGACATGCATCTTTCTTGTTTGGCGTAAGCTCTTCGGATTTATCGTCCTTCTTCGTGGTCCACTATCATGTATCAGGAATTTCGACGAGACATGCATTTGTGTTGTTACCTACGTAAACTCTTCGCATATATATTACAGTAGCTTCATATTATTTTATTTATTTGATTATTTTTTAAATTATTTAGTGAAGTATAATGTTGGTTGACATCTTTCAAATAGCTTTTACCACAAAAGTCGATGTCTTTTTAAATAAAACAGCATTTATTATTGTGCGAAAGTCTTGAAAATTAATTTTGTCGGTCACATCTGTCGGTCTCCTTCTCTAAGCATGTTAAAAATGACAGCTAGCCACTTTCACTAAAAATAGAAAATCCAAAAGTTTTTTATCTGTGTTTTATATCTTAAATGTTTGAGGTTCAAACTGTAACGTAGAGAATTCTATCAGGTAGGATTAATAATTGTTTTTATTATTATTACATATTAGGTTTATTATTATTATTATTAGTTATATTATTTACTGGAAATCACATCCCATTAAATATATTAATAAAGAGATAAAAGGTTCCATTCCACCGGAGTTTTAATAATAATAAAACTAGAAAAGGTATTGAGGGTATGTGTTATCCCACATTAAATAATACAATATTGAAATGAAATTAAAATTGTTTAATAAGGTTATAGATTATAGAGAACAGGAGAGGATATGTGCGTATAGGTGAAGTTACAGAGAATGAATGAATATTTTTTATATAATAACAAAATATGTTTCTTAGGAACTAAAACTACCTACTTGATAATAAAAACTGTTTATGTACATGTCACTAGTCAACCGTAATATCAAGTACGCCACATATTACTCCCCCACAAAAAAATCACATCAAATATATAGGAAAATCGAAATAAAAATCAGGTGAAATTGAAAGAAACTTTCTTGTGTTTTCGCTTAGAAACAGCGTTCGAAAAACTATCAAGAGAGTTACAATTTGGAGATAAAAACTTGTCATCTAAAATAAAAGCAGGTTTTAATCGAACAATTTCTGTTATTTTTCAAAATAGTAAAATTCTTGGCAAATCTCTTAACAACTTTAAAAGGACCTTCATATCTCGGAGATAATGAGGATTTTTTTGTTTTCAATTTTAAGAAAAACGAATTCTGATTTGGACAAATCTTTATGTACAAATGGTTTAAAAGTAGAATGGTGATGAGTTTTAGTCGGTTGTAAATTTGCAAAAATTTCACGTAAAATTAGTAACAAAGGCAATGTATTGTTACCGGGTCGGGGTAGCAATGAAACCAACAACGTTAACAAGAACGAATATATTAAACTATTACAATCAAACAATGAGTAATTTCAAGTGGTGGTCGGGTAGACGGCTGGAGCTGGACTGACTTGACGGCCTTTGAACAGACGAGATATCGAGGTACCTAAAAAACCCTCTTAATCTAAAGTAATTAATGACGAAGATGGAAGTATAAATGGGGGTGCTGGGGTTGCACTTTCAACTGGAATCATGACTGATGTTTGTTTGGGGGGGACGGGCACTTGAATGCCGGGCTAGAAAAATATTATGTCAAAATGTTAGGTTTGAGCATCTAAAACAGAAATTGAATGTTAGAAAATTTAAAGAAAAAGTGTATCGGAATCTTGGGCTAGAAGAATAATCTGAGTGATTTACACCGGACGATCGAGCAGAACCCTTGGGCGTTTATACCGCAAGTTTTCTGTGTCGTACGGTAACATCCCCCGTAATAGGGGATTCGAATGTTCCTCGAGGTTCGAGTACATTTTTTCTGCAGTCTCTCGCACGAATTCGTCGATGGTGATCATCTGGGCGTCTTCGTGAAGAGTGGTGTTCCTGACAAACCACGGAGCATCGAATGCCATTCTGAGGCACTTGTTTTGGATGACCTGTAGTTGTCGCAATTGTGTCTTAGCCGCGTATCCCCAAGCTGGGCAAGCGTAAGTCATCGTAGGCCTAATAACGGCGTTGTAGAGTCGAATCTTACGTGTAGGATCCAACCTACTGCGCCTGTTTATCAGAGAATAGAGGGCGACTAACGCTGCTTTCGCTCGGTTCGCCAGGGCTTTGACGTGCGGACTCCAGGTCAGCCGTCGGTCCAGAATGACACCCAAGTACTTCGCTTGTGTTTGCCATGGAATCTCCTCCTCGTGCAGAACTAGCGGCTCGGGGTTGCCTCGGATCCTACGAGTAAAAAGTACCGAGGTACTTTTTGTCGCATTCACCTTGACTCGCCAAGTCGCGAAGAAGCGCTCCAACACCGAGAGGGCGTTTTGCACTCTGCGCGCCGCAAGGTCCGGAGACATTGAGCGCGCAAAGATGCAAACGTCGTCGGCGTACATCGCTAACTCGGTTCCCTGTGTTCGGCGCAAGTCACTAACGTAGATACTATAAAGTAACGGCGATAGCAACGAGCCCTGAGGGACTCCGGCAGTTAGGATTCGTTCGCTTGACCTCGTTCGGTTCAGCTTAGTTCGGAAAGACCTACGGGAGATGTATGATCCGACTAATTGAACTAAGCGAGGGGGAATACCTGAAACAAACATTTTATTAAGCAAACCATTGTGCCATACCTTATCGAACGCTTTCGAGATATCCAGAAAAACCGCGACCGTGTGCTCGCGGCGGTTGTATGCGTCGGTGATGTGTTCCACGAGGCGTAGTACCTGAAGGGAGGTGGAATGTCCTGAGCGAAATCCGAACTGTTCGTCTGGTATGATCTCGAGTTCTTCGACGATATCTTGTAGCCTTGTTAGGATTATCCGTTCCGTGATCTTGCCGAGTGTTGGTAGTAGACTGATCGGTCGGTAGTTCTGCGGGAAAGTGCGGCTCTGACCGGGCTTGGGAATAGCAATCACATCCGCGCACTTCCACTTTTCAGGGAAATGGCGGAGGCGCAGTACTGCATTCACAATACCGGTCAGGGCGACAATAGCCTTCTTAGGCATAGCTTTCAGCGCAGCGTTCCCGATCCCGTCAGCTCCTGGAGACTTCCGTTTCTTGCACCTGGCGATGGCCTGTTTAACTTCGGTTGGACTGGCAGGGGCGATCGGTTGATCATCTTCTTCGGACATTCTCTGTCTTACTAGACGATCAACGTTGTCGACGTGCTCGTCGTCGTCATCGTTGTCGTCGTTCAGAGTGAACTGTCTTTCGAAGGTATCAGCGAAGGCCTCCGCTTTATCCTCGTTAGTAAACGCCATACCGGCAGAACCGTGTATGGGTGGCATCGTTCGGGTGCCGCCTTTCAGCGATCGGATCAGTTTCCACGTCGAGTTTTGGTCCTCTTCGTTCAGGGCGTCCAGTTTGGCATCGAAAGCAGCGAATCGGCATTCGTTCAGCTCCCGCCGGACTTGTCTTGTGAGACGCTCGTATGTTTCCCTCTCGACTGGGTCCCAATTTCGTTGCCACGCTCTTCTAGCCCTGTTTCTCTCGCGGATCAGTGTCCGTACTGCCGCTGGGAGGGCGCGCCGTTGGTTCCGTACGGGGATTCGGTTCGTTGCTGATCGAAGGGAGGCTTCTATCCGTTCCGTAAAGCTTTCTACAGCTTGTTCCAGTTCCGGGATATCTTCTATGAGTCGAATCGGTCCAATCGTATCCTCCAGGTGTTCGGTGTAGGCTGGCCAAGCGATGACGTTCTTCATTACTGGAATGAGGTTGTCCTGGATATCTCCCAAATCCAGTAGAACCGGATTGTGGTCCGAGCTCAGCTCATTCAGCGCTGTTAGTTGGTGCCCCAATCCAACATCACGCATGATGACCATGTCCAAAACATCCGGTCTTCCGTTGGTCGGGAAGTGCGTTGGCTCCGGTGGCGCGTCGGCTTGAATGTCCCAAGATTCTACAAGATCGTGAAGTATCTTACCATTGCGGTTTTGGTTTCGAGAGTTCCAAGATGGGTGCTTCGAGTTCAGGTCTCCGGCGATGATAACCCCTTTGTCCGTGTCCAAAACTGCCCTCAGGTCGTTCTCTAAGATGCGTCTCGCGGGGGCGTTGTAGGCCGCTACCAATCTCAAGAGACCGGCAGTAGTCTTCACAACGACGGCGTTCGCTTCTAGATGTTCGAGTTCTGGGAGTTGGTCCTCGTAGTGGTCCAAGCTTGTTCTCACGAAGATTGCAGTACCGCCTCCTCTCGCACCCTGTCGATCCTTTCTGTACAATCGGTAGTTTGGCACGCGTGGATTGTCGCCAGCCCGCATGTGCGTCTCGCAAATTAGGATTGCGTCGGGGTTAAACCTCTCCGCAAATTCGCGTAGTTCCGCAACACGGTTGACAACTGAGTTCGCGTTCCAAAATACCAACTGTAAGGAACATGGGATTCTTGGTCTTCTCTCCATTAACGTTTGAGGGCGGTCTGCAACTCCGATGCGTGTTTAATTAAAACCCCCAGAATATCAGCGTTCGCGCTATAACATTCTTTGAAGATTTTAAACAACACCGTGAACAGCTTCAGGAGGTCCGTTCGGTCGGTGTTTGTCACTGGTTCACTTGTCACTTTTTCACTTGTCACTTTTCCACAAAACATTTGTTTACTTGGCACTTGTTTAACTGACACTTTTTCACTTGGCACTTGTTTTTTAGCACTGTTCTTCTTGCTTTTCGACTTCTTCTTCTTCTTCTTGGTTGTCGTATTTCCCGATGAACTGGCCGTTGGGTCATCTGGTTTTTGTACCTGCGAACACGACGGGATGGGTGTTAGGGATTGGCTAGGCAATTTCGGGCTTGCGCCGGTCGGTTGCTTTGCCGGGATTAGGTTTGAGGTTACTTTTGGCTTGTTTTGGGTCAGCGCCGCCGCTTTCACGGTTGGTTGCTTTGCCGCCACGTGGGTGTTAGTGGACACTACATTAGCGTAACTAAGTCCACTTACCTGGTTGTTCTTTGGGTGTTTGACGCATCCCGTGAAATTGGCGGTGTGTTGCAATCCGCAGTTTCCGCACTTCGGTGGGGCTTCCGCTGGGGCGTCGCAATCCACCCGGTAATGGGCACCACTGCAATTCACACACACTTTGTCACGGTTGCATCCTCGCTGGGCGTGTCCGAACGCCTGACATCTGTGGCACTGACCTACTTCTGTTTTCCTTCGCGCCGATTCCATGGTCACGTCCAGTCCAAGTAGGGTCTTGGCGTCGAAGATCTTCTTGGCTTGGTCCGTTTTTCTTAGGGATACCAAGACTAGCGGTATAGGCTGTCTTCTGGCACCCATTCGAAGGCGGTGAGCACCGTACGGACTGAAACCTTGGGAACGTAGATCCGCGATGATCTTCTCTTCTGAGAATTCCGTCGGCACTCCTCTGAAAACCACTTTAAGTGGTTTTTCTTCGGTGAGCGCGTACGAGTGGTGCTGGATGCCCTGAGCCGTAGCGTACTGTTTCAACAGTTTGAAGCCTTCCTTCATCTCGAGGTGGATGCTGATCCCGTCCTTGGTCAGCTTTGCCTTTTTGTAGGTGATGTTGTTGCGCCTCATGTACGCCATAACTTCGGGCCAGTCGGTCTTCTTGCGGATGACGATCGGGGGAACTCGGGTGTCTCTCGGGGCCGTCCGTGGGGTGTCGACGCCGGTATGCGGTTTCGCACTTCTTGCGACTACGGTAAAGCCCGTTTCGTCGTCCTCGCCGGGTACGGGACTTTCAGTGCGTCCGCCATCACCTTCTCCGCTTCCTTCAGGGACACCAGGGTTGGCACCGGTGTTTCGGGTTGAGGTGCTGGGTCGCAGAGCTCCAACTTGACTTTCCGCGCCCTCCGCGGCTTCTTTGGCTTTGCCGCCTCCATGGCAAAGTCAGGCCTAGAAATACTAGAAAAATCTAGTAAAGCAGAAAAATTAAAAACTAATTCTAATACTTGTTCTAAAAAGAACAAGCAACAGAAGTTGGTTCGAAGGTTCTAAGAAGAACCAAGTCGGGGTCTCGTAGGTAGTCGGGCTCTCGTAGGTAGCTGAGGTCTTGGAACGTCTGCACCCACTGTGACTGTCAACTCGAATGATGTGCGTGACGACCTGACGCGGGGCGATTTTTTTTTTTTTTTTTTTTTTTTTTTATATCCTGACTTGACGGCTGAACCGGGGCCCTTCTTATTCCTGTTGCCAGTCCGTTTTCAGGCCCCGCCCATTGCTGGTCCTGGCGCTACTATTGGTTGACGCGGTGAGCGCGGCAGTGGAGTCTACTGTCGGTAATAGTATCTAAATCATTTGAGCTTGAAACAAAAAATTCGCCGGGAAGACGCAAAGGTTGGCCATAGACTAAATCCGCTGAAGAACAGCTTAAGTCCTCTTTAAGAGAAGATCTTAAACCTAGCAGAATAATTGGTAGATCTTTCTTCCATTGAGCCGAATTACCTCTAGCAATAAAAACTGATTTAAGTGTTCTATGAAATCTTTCCAAAATACCGTTACTCTGCGGATGGTAAGACGAAGAATGAATTTGTTTAGATCCGAAAAATTGATTAAATTTAGAAAAAAGTTGTGACTCAAATTGCCTACCTTGGTCATGAGTAATAGTATGAGGGATGCCGAAACGGGAAAAATAATGTAATAAAAGCGTGCCTGCTATTGATGAAGCTGAAATATCGGAGAGTGGATATGCTTCTGTCCACCTTGTAAAACGCTCAATGACCGTAAGTATATAAGTTGAACCATCTGAAGGAGTTAAAGGACCTATAATGTCTATGTGAATATGTTCAAAGCGTCCCGTCCTTTAGGTGTATGAAATGTTTGTAAAGGAGATTTCGAGTGTTTGTGTACTTTAGAGGTTTGACAATTTAAACAAGCTTTAGGAAAATGATAAATGTGCGAATTCATTTTGGCCAGAAAAATCTAGTTTTAATTAAATTTTGAGTAATTCTAATTCCGGGATGAGTAATGTGAAAATGTGAAAATATGACCAAGCGTAAAGAAATCGGAACGTAAATACGCGGAGGTGAAGAATTAATTTCGCACCATAACTGTAATTTTGAAAAAGTTAATTGTCTTTGAGCAAGTTTAAATTTAGAAGTTTCGGCGGATTGTTTTGTCAAAAGAAAATGAAGTTGCGTATCGTTGTTTTGTGCTGTATGTAAATCTTCCAGACTAGGGTACTTTGCAGTTACTGCGTCTACTTCTATTCTGGATGTGTCAGCAACAATGTTGGAGTTACCTGTGATGTATTGAATGTTAGAGGAAAATTGTGTAATGTAATTGAAATATCGCGATTGTCTCGGTGTTTTCTCTGTTTTTGAAGAAAGTGAATTGACAATAGGTTTGTGGTCTGTGAGGATAGTAAAATCATTGCCTTCAAGAAAATGTCGAAAATGTTTAATTGCTTCATAAATTCCTAAAAGTTCACGATCAAAAGTTGAATATTTAATATTTGTGTTGGTGAAAGTTTTCTGGAAGAGAAGGCTATTGGTTGACGATTGTGATCAATAATTTGTTCTAACACTGCGCCAATAGAAGTGCTAGAAGCGTCAGTGGTTAGACATAATTGAGCAGTTTTGCAAGGATGAGCCAGAAAAGTAGCATTGATAATTGCATCTTTAGCAGATGAAAAACTGTTTTGGCATTCCTCAGACCAAGAAAGCAAGCTTTCTGATTCGAAAGACGAGTGGCATTTACTAAGTGATATAGAGGTTGAAGTATTTTGGAAAAATTTGGAACAACCCTATGATAGAAATTGATCATACCTAAAAAACGTTCTAATTGTTTAATTGTCGCTGGAATGGGAAAATCACTAATAACCTTGATGCGTTCGTCAGAAGGTCGGATACCTTTTTGGGAAACATTATGTCCAAGAAAATCTAAAGTATTAACGCCAAAAATACACTTCGAAGGTTTGATATTGATGCCATAGCTAGCAAGTCTTTCGAAGAGTTTTGTTAAATGAGAGATATGCTCTTGTTCAGATCTACTGGCAATTAGAATGTCATCAAGATAGACGAAAATAAAATCCAATCCTGTAGTAACTTCATTAATGAATCGTTGAAAAGTTTGTGCTGCATTACGCAAACCAAAAGGCATTCGGGTAAATTCAAATAAACCGAAAGGCGTGGTAATTGCAGTTTTTAAGATATCTTCTTCACTCATAGGAATTTGATTGTACGCTCGTACCAGGTCAATTTTAGAAAAGATTGTACAATTGTGTATATGAAGATTAAAGTCTTGGATATGTGGAAGTGGATATCTGTCAGGAACTGTAGAAATATTAAGCAATCTGTAATCACCACAGGGTCTCCAGTCGTTGCAGTCTTTTTTAGGGACCATATGTAAAGGTGAAGCCACTGAAGACGAGGATGCTCTACAAATCCCTAAGGAGACCATCTGTTCGAATTCAGATTTTGCTAGATTAAATTTCACAGAATCCAAGCGGCGTGGGCGACAGAAAGGTAAATGATTGTTAGTGTAAATATGATGGCGAATTGAATGTTTGACTGGTTGAGAAAAATCCGGTGTTAAGAATAAATTTGGAAATTTCATTAAAAGAGTAGTATATTTCGTTTCAACCGCAAATAATTTTGGTGTAACAACGTTAGAAGGAATTAAATGACCGAATGATGCCAAAGTAGTTGTAGAATCAATTAATTTGCGATTTTTTTAAATGTCTACAATAATTCCAAATTTATGAAGAAAATCAGCTTGAAACATCAGCATTAGTAAAAACAAAAGGAAAATTTCGACGCAAATTTAGTGAAACAGTTAACATCTTTTTTCCATAAGTTTTAATAATTGATCCATTTGCAGCAGCAAGAGGAGAATTTACATCTGCATGAAAGTGTAAAAATGAATTTCTAGGAATTACTGAAATATCAGCTCCAGTATCAACAAGAAAATTTAGTTTACTTAATGGATCAAAGATAAAAAGACGTAAACTGTTTTGTTTGGGTTGTTCATGATTTTCAATAAATTTGGAATTATAAAATATTTTAGCTTTGTTTGCTATTGAAACGTTTATTCGTTTTTTTGAGACGTACAATTTTGATAAAATGAGCACCAAGGACCACTACACTTACGCGCTTCATTAGCGAAGTTACTATGATAAAAACAAAAGGGGGACGATTACGTGAAGGAGAAAAATTTCGAGAAGAAAATGATCGATTTCTGGAAGGAGAACGAGACCGTTTGCAATTTTCACAGTGATTGGATGATTGTGGAAAAGTATTCAAATTGGCAAGTCGCTCCTGAATAGAATTTATCTGCCCTTCAAACACAACTTGCTTCGCAGAAAAACTTTGAAGCGTTGGCTTCAATGCATCAACAATACTCTTTACTAAATCATTTGGATTTGAATTAACATTTTGAATTGAAGAAGATGCTAAATTAGAATGATCAACAGTAAAAATTTTGTCCGAAAAAGAAGAAGTAGATAATGATTCCCAAATCTTGTCCGCAATAGGCAAAAGGTCGTTTACATTTTCCTTTCCTGAGGCAGTCAACGCATTTGAAATTGTCTTTGGCAACCTTCGTCTCCACAGTTTCACTAAAAGTTCATCACTAACCATTTGCGTGCCACCAACAGTGGTCAACATACCGCGGTAAAAATCAGAAGGTTTTTGATCACCCAATTCCGATGATGAAAGTAATTATTCTAACCTTTTTTCATGACTGTACGAAAGTCTTGATATTAAAGTTGTTTTGAGAAAATTATACATGTCCATCTCAGGAGGATTAGAAATGACATCATAAATATTGGATATAACATCTAATGGTAAATTAGCAATAACCAAATTAAACCTTGTTTTGTCAGCATGGATACGTGACAACGAAAATTGTGCCTCTATTTGTATAAACCAAATTTCTGGTTTAGAGGGCCAAAAAGGGGGTAATTTAACTGAAGAAATGTTTTCTACTCTACTAGGGTCTAAGTCATGGGTGTCTAAAATAGTTTGGTCAGTCGAAATAGAAGGTTGAGAAGGTTGAGTTGTCATAATGACGTTAATTTAGAAAAATTGTCAAAAAATTTGATTAACCTCAATATTTGATGAGAAATTATAAGGGAGAGAAATATACGGAGTAAATATGTAATATATTACGGTTGAGCGGACTTCTGAAGAGCAGGAACGGTCTTCTAACGGGGACGTTAGTAGATGCTGTCACGTTGAGGCGTGGGTCCGTAGGAAATTTTGGAATTTGGATGTCGTCGCAGCCGGGAAATCTTGTCAAATATCTCTTAGCCTTGCCTCGCTGGAAGGTCACTACGTTGGGCTTGCTTCGTTGGAACGACGGCCTTGCTTTGTTCGAACGTCGGTGTCGCTTCGTTGGAACGCCGGGCTTGCTTCGTTCGAAGGTCGGGCTTGCTTCGTTCAAAGCGCGTTCCCAGGTTTGCCCTTTGAGCAATCTGTACCACGCGCCTCACTGCGTCTACCGTGGATTTTCCTTCTCGGAATCCGAACTGGTTCTCTGCTAGTGGGGCCTTGGCTTCAAGCTCTTCCTTCAGCCTTTTCACTAGCAGTTGCTCCAAGACTTTGCTGACACCGTTCAGGAGACATATAGGCCGGTATTTTGGCGGTGCCGCCTCTGTCGCTGCCCGCTTAGTCAGCAGGACCAGGCTTGCTGTTTTCCATTGTCTTGGGAATGTCACCTCCTCCAGGATGTCATTCATAACCTCGGTCACATAGCCTCCTGCTACTTGTACCATTTCCTTAATAGCCTCCGGAGGCACGCCTTTTCGCCTTTTCGCGGCCGCCCTAACCTCCTCCTCCGTGAAAGTCGGTACGTCCTCGATAGGCTCTCCTTCTTCCTCCTCGGGAAGGTCTTCATGCTGCGGGAAAAGTTCTCTGGCAGCCTCCTTCATTTCGGGTAGCGTCAGGTTGGGAAGCGGCTGTCTGGCTTTGAGCCTTTTGGTGACTATTTTGTAACCTTCCCCCCAGACGTTTCCCTCTACTTCCTCCACCAAGCTTTTCCAGTGCTCCTCTTTGGACTTCGAGATTGCGGCCTTCAGGGTTTTCCTGCACTCTTTGTAGCGGTCAAAAAGTTGCTCTCGCCTCTCCTCGTTTCGCTTCTCCCTCTGTGCCGCTCTTCTGGTTTCCATGCACTTCGTCGATCACTGATCCGCCGCCCCCCCTTCTAAAGGTATTGGTGTTCCCTTCGTTGAGAGGCACCAGTCCGTTTCTCGACGCCCACTCGCTGAGTGCCTCACCTCTAGCGTCCGTAATGGCCGATCCCCAATTCGTGTGACTTTGCGTTGAAGTCGCCAGCCACCAGGCATCTGCCGTTGCCGCCTCGTTGTAGGCTGCCTTCAAGCTCTCCAAGTAAGTCTACGAACTGCTCCAGGCTCATCGCTGGAGAGGCATAACAGCTATACACTGTGACCGTTCCCAGGTCAGCCCACACGAATCCGTCTCCAGAACCTTGTCGTACGGCGTGCGCCCATCGGCCGTCAGTCCGATCGCTGCTTTCCTGCTCCGGTCCACTCCCCATCCCAGTCTCTCTGCCCCAGACTTGTTTGGTTCTGACACGAGAAGAATGTCCAGATCTCTTCGGGCGGCGGTCGTGATCAGCAGATCCTAGGCCTCCCTACCTCTTCCAAGGTTAGCTTGCAGGATTTTCAGGGCCATGGTGTCCTGTATTTCCTGTCGCTCTCTCGGATGGCCTGTAGCCTCATTATCCTGGTGGTTCTGAGGTATGAACTGACTCGGTCTAGGTCTTTCAGTATATCGGCCTCGGTGGCGGTTTAGTATACCGATAACTCAAAAAATGATAAGAGCAAATGAACTGCTGGCGGAGGGTGAACTTATATTTGGCTATCTGCAGGCTGAAGATAATAACATACGTAGAGCTAAATTCACTAATATATTAACCAACTTTTTAACACAAAACACTCGCGGCCCGGGCGTTTGGGGGGATACCATCAATCAGTGCAAGAGGTTTTTAAAAGAGAATCCTAATATATACATACTTCAAGCAGATAAGGGAGCAGTTACGGTGGCAGTGGAGAAGGGTGAATATGTGGAAAAAACACTGGAACTTTTAAATGACACCAACACATACAAATTAATAACTGATGATCCCACATTTAAAACACAAAGATTAATTAACTCTTTTATAAAGAAACTTAAAGATAACAAAGAAATAGACGCCAATATATACTATCAACTACATAACACTAGCTCCACTTGCCGCAGATTGTACTCCTTGCCAAAAATCCATAAACCTGAAGTCCCTTTCAGACCAATTGTGTCGAGCATAAATTCTCCTACCTACTCTATCGCCTCGCTGATTGGGGGGGTCCTAACTAACGCCTACGCTGACAAAAAAAACTACGATGTCCAAGACTCCTTTCATTTTGTCGAACAATTTCAAAACTTTCGGCTTCCGGAGGGCCACAGGGTGATCTCTCTTGATGTAGTGTCTCTCTTCACCAATATACTTCTAGATCTGGTTTTACATATTTTAGATAGGGATTGGGACTCCATAGCTCTTCACACCAAACTCAGCAAAAATTCTTTTTTCAAACTAATAGATTTTATCACCCACCATAGTTATTTCTCATTTAACAATCAAATTTATTCTCAAATAGATGGCATGGCCATGGGGTCTCCAATCAGTCCTATCCTTGCCAACATAGTGATGGACTTTTGCTTAGACAATATCATTAAAGTATTACCTTTTCAATTTTCTTTTATAAAAAAGTACGTGAACGACTTGATTTGTGGTTTGCCTGAACGGGAAGTCGGCTCAGTGATCGACATTTTTAACTCTTTTCACCCGAACATTCAGTTCACCATAGAGGAAGAGCAGGAGAGGGGGGTGCCCTTCTTGGACACCAAAGTAATCAGAAATGAACAAAATCAAATCATTATTGATTGGTACAGAAAACCATCTAACTCTGGTCGCTTTCTAAATTACTATTCTAATCACAAAATTGGCCACAAACTTAATTTAATAAAAGGCATGAAGAACAGGGTGACAAGAATCAGTCACCCCACCCTCCTGCAAAAAAAACCTCAACATACTTTCAGATTTATTTGTAAACAATGGCTACCCAAAAACTTTGGTCAATAAAATATTATTCAATACTCAAATTCAAGTTATACAGGAGAGAGCTGAGCCGCCTTCCGAGTTTAGATACTTTAGGTTTCCCTTCCTACCCCAGATTGCACACGGAATATCGGGCGTTTTTGCGAGCGACAAAATCAGAGTGGCTTTTTATAATTACCATCCTTTGGGCAGCTATTTCAGCAAGTTAAAAGACAAAGTACAATTTAAATACAAATCCAATGTCATTTACGCGATTCCTTGTAGGGATTGCCATCAAGTGTACCTCGGCCAGACCGCCAGATGGCTAAGCCAAAGATTAACTTTACACATGATTAGTAATAATCATGAACCAGATTTTGATGGTGTGGAGGTCAGACGGACAGTACAAAACCGAAAAAACAGAGAATTTTTGGAAATGGTCGAAATTAACAACACTCCTAATAATATGACTTTCAAATCTGGCGTTAACAATCTTAATGATATTTATTCATACATTTTGAGCTTGGATCGCCCCAACAACAATAATATCAATCACAATACTTCAAATTTGAGCCTTCAGCATTAACACTTTTTTTGTAACATTAGTTGTAAGATAGGTAATTTTATCATAACATTGTCACATTTCATTTATATTTTCATATTTACAATTTCAAATTTCCCACTTATAACCATTCGATTACTGTTCGCGTCCACGCCTTGATAACGAACCTCGCTCTGTCGAGCTAACCTGTCAGTCGCCATTTGTCCGAACAGAAACATCGTTCGGTGCTTGTTATCTCAAAATAAAAATAATTCAAGGCTTGGTAACATGTGGTCGAACCCGCATTAATGTTACGCTCGACTACTGTACAATCTTCGCCAACTCTCACCCTACGTTCACATTGTAAGTAGAATTATATCCTCTAATTATCAATAAGTCACAATGTTTCTCTTCTTTTATGTCCTTCAGATGACCCTGATGAAGCATGCAATGTATGCGAAATATTGTTGAATTAATAAAGAACGTACTAATTGAATAGACGTGCATTATTATTGTTGCTGGATTCCCCAAGAAAAGTTCTCTTATATATATATACCGGGTGATTCAATTTCGAGCCTCACCATACGGATCTCGCTTATTAGTGGAGATAGAGCCTATGTTTAAATTTGGCAAAGTTTCGTATTTTGTGCTGATCAATTATCTGAAAAGAGATTTTAGCTATCATTTTCCATTTTAAAGATATCCGCAAAAAACTGAAATGTTACGATATCGTTTTTAATTTTGTATGCAAAACCAAACATAGCTAGACATTTGAAACAAAAACATTCTATAGCTACTTTTTAACAAGGAATGCGGTGTAACTTTTTAATTTGAAATAACTTCAAAGATGGCGGCGTAACCATGGCCAACTTTTGTTTTTCTTATGGGCGCCATGTTGAATTTTGGCATTTTCCGATAGTCGTGTTTTTTCTCATTTCCGCAATGTATAACATGTTAACATGATTTTTTAAAATAATGGTGTAATAATAAAAAAACCTTCAGGTACCTAACTGGAGCTTGGTTACAGACCGCCGCACTCGTTGCTAAGCAACGTCAACAAAATGCACTTGGATCAAGCGGCGCGCTCATCGTGCAATTTAACCAAATAGACCTCAATTGTGGTTGATTGTGGTTGTAAAATGCCGTTTACCAATAACGAAAAGCGTGATATAAGGGTTTATTATTGTTCTCATAGAAATGCCCAATCGTACAAAATTCCTAGCATTGGACAGAAATTTAGCGGACCATGCATCGTTTAGTAAACCCCGCAATTCTTATAATCCTTATGGAAATGTTGAAAACGATCAAAGCGACATTTTCGAAATCGTAAACGTTAGATTACCATAATTTGCAATGCTTCAACTACTGGTTTTTAGATAAATGACGATTCTCGGAATTCTACGCGAGAAGTAGCCTCTAATTTGGAATTGCCGCAAACACGTGTTTGCAGAGCACTACGAACAAAGAAATTGAAACCGTACAAACCCCACACAAGTCAAACTTTGCAGTTGTACGAAATTATTTGAATCAACAATTTCCAAATCGCTGGGTTGGTAATGGTGGAGTGGTGGAATTTCCTGCTAGATCCCCTGATTTAAGTCCTCTGGGCTATTTTCTATGGGGAACTGTGAATGACGAAATTGATCACGAAACTCGCAGAAATATCGAGGATCTGCGCTATCGAATAACAAATGCGGTCAATGCTATTCCGGGAAGAACAGTTAGAAGTGCATAACTACATGTAGAAAAGCGGCTCGGTTTTATGCCTTCAAGAAAATGGCGACCAATTTGCTTAAACATTTACTTAAAAAATAAGCTTTATGTTGTATAAACTTGCTTTTTTTACAATCTGAATGTTTTTAATCCAAAGCACTCTGGTCAGTCCGGCGCCGGCGGTCTGTAACCAAGCGCCAGTTGGTTACATAAGCACGACAAACAACGAGAAAAAAAAGAAACTTTTTTTTATTATTAAACCATTGTTTTAAAAAATAATGCCAACATGTTATACATTGCGGAAATGAGAAAAAAAACACGGCTATCGGAAAGTGCCAAAATTCAACATGGCGCCCATAAGAAAAACAAAAGTTGGCCATGGTTACGCCGCCATCTTTGATGCTATTGCATATTAAAAAAGAACACTGCATTCCTTGTTAAAAGTAGCTGTAGAATGTTTTTGTTTCAAATGTCTAGCTACGTTTGGTTTTGACGATCCATGGTCCGCTAAATTTCTGTCCAATGCTAGGAATGTTGTACGATTTGGCGTTACTATGACAACAATAATAGACCCTTATATCACGCTTTTCGTTATTGGTAAACGGCATTTTACATCCACAGTCAACCACAATTAAGGTTTATTTGGTTAAATTGCAAACCCAACGCTGAGCGCGCCGCTTGATCCAAGTGCGTTTTGTTGACGTTGCTTGGCAACGAGTCCGGCGGTCTGTAACCAAGCTCCAGTTAGGTACCGGAAGTTTTTCTTTATTATTACACCATTATTTTAAAAAGTAATGTTAACATGTTATACATTGCGGAAACGAGAAAAAAGACGACTATCGGAAAATGCCAAAATTCAACATGGCGCCCATAAGAAAAACAAAAGTTGGCCATGGTTACGCCGCCATCTTTGAAGTTATTTCAAATTAAAAAATTTCACTGCATTCCTTGTTAAAAAGTAGCTATAGAATGTTTTTGTTTCAAATGTCTAGCTACGTTTGGTTTTGCATAGAAAATTAAAAACGATATCTTAACATTTCAGTTTTTTGCAGATATCTTTAAAATGGAAAATGATAGCTAAAATTTCTTTTCAGATAATTGATCAGCACAAAAGTACGAAACTTTGCCAACTTTAAACATAGCCTCTATCTCCACTAATAAGCGAGATGTACTGTACAGTACACGTACTGTACAGTACATCTGTGACCAAGACGCGAGGTGCGTCGAAACGTCAGATATTATTGTCAACAAATTTTTAAAATGATTTGTCAGTGTACGTTTAGTTTAAGTGTATTTTACGTGCAAAACCTGTAAAGCATCTAACCCCAAAAGAATAAACAATTTTAATATATGTATATATATATATATATATATATATATATATATATATATATATATATATATATATATATATCAAATCAAATCAAATCTTTATTTCATGCTAATGCAATATGTCAAAACAAAATAATATTAAATAATACTAATATACATGCAATATATATACATATACATAAAACACGTTTATCAGACTCCTCGGGTTCCTTCCGAAGGGAAGGGATGAACTCCTGAATTGAGTATGGGGGTGTGCGTCTCATGTGATTTTTTTACAGTTGGCAGAAGCGCCTTCTCGGTTGATATCTCCATTCATCCGGCAGCTCGTAAAAAAGTCTAATTCCTATCGTTGAGGAAGATGTAGAGTCTAGTCGTCTGAATGGGACATGGATGTCATTCCCCTGTCGCGTGTGATGTTGATGGATATCACCTCTATGTCGCAGGGACGGCAGCTGTTCTTTTACGTGCACGAGGTGATATAAAATATATTGGCCATATACGGTAAGAATTCCCCACTTATGAAAAAGTGGTCTGCAGGAAGAATCTGGTTTTGCATTTGTTATCGCTCTTACAGCCCTCTTCTGCATCAACAGTACCTTGCTGGTGTGTGACGAAGAACCCCATGCCATCAAGCCGTAGCTCATCCGGGAATGGAAGAGGGCATGGTATGTTTTGTACAGCTGCTTCAGTGCCATTGTCTGTGATATTCGTTTTATGGCATATATTGCTGAGGCCAGTCTTCTATTCAGCTCATCTACGTGTGGTAACCATGTCAGTCGCTAGTCTAGTGTTACGCCCAAGAAACTTGCATTACTTCTTTCAACATGCTCTCGCCTGCTGCTTGTTATATGGAGAGTTTTGGTTTTTGCAATGTTTGAAACAAGTTGGTTGTCTAAAAACCACCCTGCAGCCTCCTGTTGTGCATCTTGGACTGCTGCTCTTCTCTCTATTTCATTGCATCCACGAACTACAATTGTTGTATCATCAGCATAAAGAGTTACATCAGCACTAATGCTTCCTGGCAGGTCATTAGTATACATAATAAAAAATAGTGGGCCGACAAGACTTCCTTGAGCTACGCCTATTCTCACGTCGCTCATGCTGCTGGTTTCGGATCCATACACCACATACTGTTTCCTATTTGTTAAGTAGGACGTCAGTAGGGTCAGTGCGACGCCCCGAAATCCGTATCTCTCTATTTTTGCTAGAAACCTGTTGTGGTTCATGCAGTCAAAGGCTTTTGTAATATCGAGGAACAGGGCGTCACACCAGCTCTCCGATTCGAGGATGTCATATATCTTCACTAGAACATTCCAGGTTGCCTGTTGCGTTCCTCGGCCCGATCGAAAACCATACTGTTCTTCACATAGGTCGCTATTTCCCTCTATAAATCCCACCGTTCTCGATGCAATCAAAGCTTCCATGATCTTGGAGAATGCTGGGGGAATCGAGATTGGACGGAAGCTGGACGGTTCATTTTTGGGTCCCTTTTTGTAAACAGGTGTTATTCGTGCGATTTTGAGTTGATCGGGGAAAATTCCTGACTCCATACATTTGTTAAATATATGTGATAGTACATCAGATAGCACAGGAGTTATATGTTTTAGGGTTTCTGTGTCCATGTCGTAGTGGTCCCTAGATTTTTTCGGTTGCAATCTTCGTGCCACTTCCTCAATTTCCCGCGCATTGGTTGGGAGAAGAAAAGAGGTTTTGTCACTTTTGGTTCCAGATATGCTGACAGGCTTTGTATTTTGGTTAGGAGCCGTGTCCATTAGCAATGATTTAGCTGCGGAAGCAAAGTAGATGTTGAGATCTTCACTTGATGCTCTCTGCTCGCTGCTCGTATCTCTTTTCTTCCTTCCCGTAATTTGGTTTATTTTTGACCAGACCAATTTTGATTTATTTTGGGCTCTTACTATTTGCTCCGTGTGTTGTAGCCTTTTCTGATCATCGCAGGACTTAAGATAGAAGGTCTTATAGGATTTATAAATACCGGATAGCTCTTTATCATGCGGGTTCATGTTCATTGAATCTCTTATAAGGTCTAGCGTCTCTTTAATTTGTCGTAAGTGTGGAGAGCATCTTAAAGGGAGATTCTTTTTTTCTCTGATGATTGTTAACGGAACACAGATGCTGTAGTGGTACAGAAATGTGTTTAAAAAGTTTTTAAACATCATGTTGGGGTCGTCTTCCTTGTACACATCGTGCCAGAGTTAATCCTGTAATGTTCTATAAAGCACAGTGCTGTTTAGATTATTCGTTGACGGTTTGGTTTTATCATCGTAAGTGTCGTGTCGGTAGTTATTTCAATTGTTTGGGGTTCATGATCAGAAATATTACCAGATGTTGTTATGATTTTGTAGTTATCGGCATTCGTGAATATGTTGTCTATCACTGCCGTTCCCCTCGTTGCATGAAATATTGTCTGGTGCAATCCGAGTGTAGCCATTGCACAGAGAAGCTCAATTGATTTACCCGACGCCTCCGCCAAATTGACATTAAAGTCTCCACAGATGACGATAGTTGCATCGGCTGATAGTATTGAGAAAATGTAGTTGATCAATTTGTCTAAGGTATCCAGAAAGACTTGAAAGTCTCCTAGGCAACTGCGGTATATAGTGACGACCAGTAATCGGTATATAGTGACGACCAGTAGTTTTACCTCCATCAAATAAGCAGCTGATATCTCGCAATGGATTTCCACAGATAGGTCCCCGATCTCGCCCAGCAGACGTGCCTCCAAATGGTTTCTGCACAGGATTCCTGCACCACCATGTATTCCATTTGATCTGACATATTTATCTACCCATTTGTATTTATCTAGATTGTATAATGTGTGGTTTTCCACGTTCAGCCAGTGCTCCGATAAACACACAATATCAATTTGATGAGTGGCACATAATTGTGCTAGTGCATTTAATTTGTTTGTCAAGCACTGTATATTGAGATGGGTAAGCTTTATGTAGACAGTGTTGTGCTTTGTCTGCGGCAGGTTTGTTTTTTTAACTGTTTTAGCGGCTGCTAAGTTCGTAGATTTGTTTTCGTGCCTTCCTGAAAAGGACTCGTTATTCTACTTGTTTGATTGAAGTTAAAACGCTTTACGATAATTCCCATAGGCCATGTTTCTGGCTTAGTAATCACATCTCTGTAATCAAACTTAACACCCATTTGTATCGTTTGGCTGTGTTCAGAAGAATAAATTTGTTTTAATTCGACATTTGCATCTTCTTTGCCAATTGCTTTTTCAACGTATTCTTTGATTGTGTTTACGGAAACATTTGGTTTAATTTTTCCGATGGAGAACCACGCTCTTTTATTAGGAGTACAATACCCATTTTACTTTTAGAAGTACGTCTACTTTTGACAATACGCCATTCCTCACTTTTGTTTGTTTCATTTACCTCCTCTTCAGTGCTAGGTTTTTCTGCATTCTTGTTCTTTGTTGAGGCTGATGAATTCTGTTTTACTACAGAGTTGTAATTAATTAGTTTTGCTGCCTGTTGGTTTTGATTGCTAGTTGACAAATTTTGCGCTTTTAGGTTAGTCATCATGGTTTGTTGATTCTTTTTTGGTTCAGCAAGTTTTTGGCCATTTTGACATTTTTCTAGAGCCCTAACCTATCATAGATATGTTTTGTTTTTCCTCGAACTGACTGATGCGTTGCTGTTGCTTCTGTATCATTTCATTTTTAGATCCTATGATGCCCAACAGCAGCTGTATAATCATTTTCTTGTCCTCGGGAGCCAATTTTTCAGAAACAGCTAGTATGTTGTTTGTGTCAACCTGAGCACAATCTGGGCACACTGTCTGGTTATCGGCAATTTCTATGCATTCTCTTCGTTTGCCACAGCTTGGGTGATATGCTGCTGTACAATACTTGCAGAGAATTCCTGCTTTTACAACTTGATTGCAATAATTACACTTTGGCTTTGCACAGCCTACCACACCGTCCGCCATCTTTTATTTTCATTATATATATATATATATATATATATATATTCACATTCAGCGTAATAGTGGTGATAGCTTAAATTTCAAATCTGACACGAGCCAACTCAGCAATATTTATTCTTTTCTAATTAACAATAAATCAAGTAATTCACGTATAACTGTTGGTGTTGGCGGCTCTGGCGCTGAAACCTGATTCATGTCACCTTGTAATGTACTTTTGTCACTCACAACCAGTTGTCTGCAAGGAGGAGACAGTGTGTCGTCCTAATATTTCGTTTATAAGTGTTATAATGTTACCGTCGTTTGCGTTTGTGCTCTATTGTTGCTGTGTTTTGGCATGGTTTTTCCGGTGATGTGTTTCTCCATGCTAACTTTTCTCCAACTCTATTTGTAAGTAGAGAATTTTTAATTGACCATTTATCTGTTGACTTAGGCCTTGTTTTACTGTATCTAGCTTGTTCCTGAAGAAGTTTTAAAATTAAAACGAAAATTTGAACTGAGATAAAAGGAGTTTCCTTTAATTCGCCTATTTGACTGAATTTCCCACGTGATTATTTTGCGTTTTCGCTCAACGAAGCCACGGTCGATACATACTCTCAACTTTAATATATATATATATATATATATATATATATATATATATATATATATATATATATATACAGGAAACTCCTTTAGTCTGCGTTCAAATTTTCGTCTTTATTAAAGACTTCTTCAGGAACAAGCTAATAAGAATAAAACACAGGCTTCAGTCAGAGTAGAGGTCTACACACTTATAAATAGTGAACAAACATAGTTTCTACTTACACACAGAGTAGGACAAAAGCTTGCTAGGAGAACTCGACAAAATCATTGGCAACACATCAACGCACTCGTCTGAATAACACATTTATAAAATGAGAACGATGTAACACACGATGAACAAATTAAAACCACGAAGACACATGTCCTCTGCACGAATGACAACAGGTTGTGAGAACCAGTCAAAGCAAAAACGAAACGCATCAACTTCAAGCGATAGGGTCACCAACATTAATACCAACCGCGTCGTGTGAGTTCTTGAAGTTATGGTTAATTAAAAAGGAGTAAATGGTGCTTAATTTACTTGTGTCGGATTTAAAATTTAGGCAAATGTTTCTATTAGATTGAATGTAATACATTTCCAGAAAAAGTCTGGATTTGTAATTATTTTCCGTGGTCAATAAGGACCCTACTATCACGGTCCAAAAAAAGAACAATGAGTTTGTTAATGTGTTGAAAGATGGAAAGTTGATTGATAGTGACACAGCTAGATCTCTTATCATATACAATTCTATCCCTTCCAAATTTTATGGCCTACCTAAGATCCACAAACTTAACGTTCCCCTCCGCCCTATAGTCTCTTCCATAGGCTCACCAACGTACGCTCTCTCAAAATTCTTGGCTGAAATTTTACAGACATCCCGTCAGGATAATGAAAAATATAACATCAAAGACACTTTCACCTTTTGTAATCTAATGGAACATAAGATTCTGCCGCCTAATTATGTGTTGATTTCATTGGATGTCGTCTCGCTTTATACTAATATCCCGCTCGATTTGGTGTTGCAAACTATTGAGGATGCCTGGGTGATCATTGGGTCTTGTTGCGGTATTTCGCTTAAATTGTTTTTAGATCTTGTCAGATTTGTCTATACAAGTTGTTATTTCACCTTTCAAGACAGATTTTACAAGCAGATCCTTGGCACTCCGATGGGTTCTCCTCTTAGTCCTGTACTGGCACAGCTTGTTATGGATCACCTGCTAGACAGTTGCATAAATAAATTATCTTTTACCATCCCTTTCCTATTCAAGTAAGTTGACGACATCATTTGTGCGGTACCAGACAATAAGATTGAGGAGACTTTGACTATTTTCAACAACTACAACCCACATTTGCAATTTACTGTGGTTCTTAGATACTAAAGTCATCCGGAATCCTACTTCAAATGCTATCATCTTGGACTGGTATAAGAAGCCCACTGCGTCCGGTAGATATATCAACTTTTTTTCAAACCACTCTATAAGGCAAAAGATCAATACTGTTTTAGCGATGAGGAATAGAGTTGTCTACATTAGTGATCCGTCATTCATTGACGGTAACTTGCGGGACTTGAGCGAGACGTTCGTGAACAATGGGTACCCGAGATCATTGGTTCATAAACTAATTTTTAACAGCCCTTTTCGCGAACATGCGACAGATGATGGCTGCACTGTTTCCCAGGTTAGGTATAAAAAGCTCACACAGATTGATGGTCTTTCCTCCAAGCTGGTTGGTTTATTCAAAAATGAGGATTTTCGTGTTGTTGTCAGTGATAAAAAGTGTATTAGTAGTATTTTTTCAAACGTCAAAGACCTAACCCCTCAATTATTAAAATCAAATGTTATCTATTGCATCCCTTGCGGTGGGTGCTCTCTGAAATACTATGGTCAGACCAGTCAATGGCTCAAGTCGCGTATTTCGTTACACAAAAGTGACACAAAATTACGGAGGAAAAATTGTGCAGTAGCACAACATGCCATTGACTGCAACCATGTAATGAAGTGGGCCGAAACTGAAATTATAACCACGGAAAATAATTACAAATCCAGACTTTTTCTGGAAATGTATTACATTCAATCTAATAGAAACATTTGCCTAAATTTTAAATCCGACACAAGTAAATTAAGCACCATTTACTCCTTTTTAATTAACCATAACTTCAAGAACTCACACGACGCGGTTGGTATTAATGTTGGTGACCCTATCGCTTGAAGTTGATGCGTTTCGTTTTTGCTTTGACTGGTTCTCACAACCTGTTGTCATTCGTGCAGAGGACATGTGTCTTCGTGGTTTTAATTTGTTCATCGTGTGTTACATCGTTCTCATTTTATAAATGTGTTATTCAGACGAGTGCGTTGATGTGTTGCCAATGATTTTGTCGAGTTCTCCTAGCAAGCTTTTGTCCTACTCTGTGTGTAAGTAGAAACTATGTTTGTTCACTATTTATAAGTGTGTAGACCTCTACTCTGACTGAAGCCTGTGTTTTATTCTTATTAGCTTGTTCCTGAAGAAGTCTTTAATAAAGACGAAAATTTGAACGCAGACTAAAGGAGTTTCCTTTTTATCGCCCAACTGACCATATTTCCCACAATATCACATACGTTTTGATTCCAAACTAAGCTGGTCGTTACTTCCATTCAACTATATATATATATATATATATACATATATATAATTGGTATGAAAATATTCGACCTCTTTAACTAGGAGATTGTTTTAATAGGGTGAAAGTCGTGTTGCAAATAAAGGACCTGTTATTTAGTAATCCTTTATTTTAATTCTGATATTTCGCTAATAATTTTTAGCATCTTCATGAGAAAAAATGTGGCTGTTGCTTATTGATGTAATTAAGACAGTAATCGACATGTTATTACGCTACAATTTGGTTAAGCGAAAACGGAAATTGTCCTGCACAATGCTTGGGCCATTTTTAACCCAAATTTTTTTTGGTTAAATTTGGTTAAAATTTGGTTAAAATTTGGTTAAAAATGGCCCAGTGAAGCATTGTGCAGGACAATTTCCGTTTTCGCTTAACCAAATTGTAGCGTAATAACATGTCGATTACTGTCTTAATTACATCAATAAGCAACAGCCACATTTTTTCTCATGAAGATGCTAAAAATTATTAGCGAAATATCAGAATTAAAATAAAGGCTTACTAAATAACAGCTCCTTTAATTGCAACACGACTTTCACCCTATTAAAACAATCTCCTATATATATATATATATATATATATATATATATATATATATATATATATAGGCTGTTCCTAAATATCATGTAAATACGAAAAGGGACAATTCTTTGGCTTATTTAATGAATAAAAATTCATATAAACATAGGTCCGCAAACGCTTCGTTGCCGATCTACAGGGTATTGAAATTTCAAGATTTTTTTAGTTTTTTCCTTATAGCTCTTGCAGTTTTTGAGATATTTAGCTCTAATTTGGAATATGGTTTACGCTGTAGCCTGGTTTGGCACTAAGCAATGGAAACTCTCGCCGAATTACAAAAGGTACGTAAGGTATCACTGGTGCAGCATGCAACAGCAACGTCGGTACAGCATGCGGAACAAGTCTTTATATTGTGCTGACACTTCCACTTTCTGCATTTTCTTTTCGTGGTTGTTGAAAGATTGTTCAGAAAAATGCACTGAACATACTCGTGCTGTAAAACTTTAATGTAATAAAATACATGTAGTAACTATTACGAAATATAATTTAAGTTAAATAATATTATAATAATAATAGTAATACAGTAATATATCTATTTCTGTCGATCGTTTATTTATGAGTCAGTTTAGTGAATAGAAAATCGTTTATTAAACGACTCTATTAATGCACGATTTCTATAAATGCATGATTTGTTATAGCCAATCACACGACGCAAAGACATCGTTTGATTGGCCAATCAAACATATGTGAAATGAAACCTTCCAATCAAAACATACCGCACTCTAGAACTGTCAGTGTCAAATTACATAAATTGTCATATAACCTAAAAAGACATTCGCGAAGAAAAATTTATGTAGACGACGCTAGAAGAATACGATCGACGAAAAAATTTTGTAACCAACTCGAATATTAAATGACGATTAATGATCTCGCCAATTAACGGTCTTGCTACGCTCGAGCGTTAAACAGTCTCGATCATTAATCGCTCTTTTTAATATACTTGTTGGTTAAATAACTATTAATATCTCTTAAAGTTTTATATGTCGTTTTATCAAAGTGTAATATTTCAACGTTTAACACTTACAACATTATACTTATGACAAAAGGATATCTCGTATACATATATCATGGAATAGAGCTTAACACTTTTTACTATGAAAAACCCAAACAGTGATTTGCTGATACATTTCACCTTATTCAAATAAGAAACTATTTATTTAGAAAATAAATAAAATTAAATTGCTTCCGGGTTATGCCGTGTCAAAATTCGTAGATGTTGACTTTTCGCGAACCATGTTGCTCGCAATATTAACATCTTTGGATGCCGGGGAATTGTGAGTCGTTGTTGAATTGGTAATTACTTTTCCATCTTTGCTGTTGCCTGGTTTGGCACTGAGCGCAATGGAAACTCTCGCCGAATTACGAAAGGTACGTAAGGTATCACTGGTGCAGCATGCAACAGCAACGTCGGTACAGCATGCGGAACAAGTCTTCGTATTTTGCTGACACATCCACTTTCTGCATTTTTTTTTGTGCTTGTTGAAAGGATTTTTCAGAAAAATGCACTGAACATACTCGTGCTGTAAAACTATAATTTAATAAAATACCTGCATGTAGTAACTATTACAAAATATAATTTAAATTAAATAATATTATAATAATAATAATACATTAAATACACAACGTCAGCGTAACTTACCACACTTCTGATAGATCGGTACGTCCAATTTTACGTATCCAGGCTTCTCGCACTATTGGGTCTTTCAAGAAACCTATGTTGGGACACATTCCTCGCTAAATTGTTTGCGTTGTTTTGGCAACCACTTACAATGCATATAAAATTGTAAATAATGACCGTAAAATAAACTTATAATACTTATTATAATAACCTACAAAATCTAAACAAAATCTAAAACTAAGTTAAGTAAATGTTGACTTAAAAATAAAATAAAAACTGATCTATAATACTTAATTATAAACTAATAACCTTAAGTGTAGAGTAAGGGGTATCTCTTGGCAAACACAAATCAAGAATAATCCACTCGATATACGAAATTATCGAACAAACGAGACTGTAGATTGCATTTGAATAAATGGCGCACGTGTTCACAAGAGAACAAAATTTTACTTTTTGAGGTTGGTATTCGAGGAAAAGTAAGTCTGGAATGCGCGTTTTAAGCATATTATCTATAATTACATCATCCTATGAACAAACACAAACCAAGAACAAACCAAACTGGTAATTTATTCATGTCAGACATTCCAACGAAGGGGGCAATAATATTTAACTTTTTCGTGTTGGTACGGTGAAATGGGTCACAGATTCGATTTTGAGAGGAGTTCTCGATTTTGGAGATGTTACATATACGGGAGGATGAACGCTCTTTGAACTTCCGTACTGATATCAAATGTGTTAGCTGTACGTACAGCCAATTGCTACAAATTCATAAAGACCGTGTTGGGGACCATACACTTGATCCTACAATCCTTTGAATTTTGAACTTGTTGTGGCTGTTGGCTATGCCACACACACACACAACGCATTTCGGACATGTTAATGGCTGTGTACAACCAGATCTAGCAGAAACTGCTAGCGCTAGCGGCGCCAACACTCAGCGCCCGGGCCGGTTGAACGCCCAATCTACCACAAATGTATTTCCGCTAGCCGCTAGGACTCGGCGCTGGCACTAAGCAATCGTGTTTATGTTACCGCTTAGCTCAGCGCTGCCAAGCGCTAGCTAGCGCTAGAAGGAGCCCGATGTGGTTGTACACACGCATTGCGTTGGCCGGTATTGCATTTTTCCATCGTCTGGTTTGTTTACATGTTTATAGTTAATAAGATGTGAGAGCCTGACTGACTCTAGTCAATGATTACGTTATTTGTTGCGCCTGTGCTTTGTTACTGCGTTTCCTGTGAGTTTTATGTTTTCTCAGTGGTTAGTTGGACTGTAATGTAAGAAAAAACCCTGAGGTAATCTGTAGAGTTTTTACTTTTTTCAATTTTTGACCGCTTAGTTTAGTGTATTTGTAGGTAGTTTGTTTCATATGGTGAAAGAGAATTAGCCGTCCTTGTATTATTTTTTGTGAAATGTCACAACGTCCTCTAGCTGCTCATGTCTAGTTGTAAGTAAATGGTATGTTAGCACTGTATTCATTTTAATGGTTTTGTTTCAGAGGGTACGCTATAGCGTACCCTCTGAAGAAGGCAAATATCTTTGGCAAAAGCTTAGGGATTGAACGTGTTGTTTTAATTCGCCTACCGTTTGGCTACTATCCCCAAAAGCATTTTTGATTGAAGTTATATTCATTGTGTCGCAAAACAAGTAAAACATTTTTATTTCTAACATTATCCATCTATGCGGGAGACTATGATCTCTTGTGGGAGATTTTTCAATTGGTCGTTTTCTTCTGATTTTCCGAAATTTTTTTTATATTCACCCTAATGTGCACATTCTGATGCGCACCCGGTATTCTTTTGTTAGTTTTACCGCTTTAAGACAAAACATTGTCAACAAAGGTTAATTTTGTTATATTTATTCTCCTTTCTAGGTTTTTTTACCTCTACCATTTTACGTTCTACGCCTACCACTATCGTTTCAACGGCCAATACAGCGGATTAGCTTTAGTTTCGTCCTGGCTTTTCATACAGGTGAGTGCAATTCTAGTGTTTAGTTTGTTTTCTAATACGTTGTCTATTATGGTCCTTCTCTCCACCTCGTCAAACATGTAAAACTATGTAGAATTTCCTTTGACATTTTGCATCGCGAATCAAGTTTGCACGTTTCAATGTCAAATTTGTCACCGCTTGTCAGTGTGACAAATAACGAACGTCATGTCAGTTTGGCGTATTGTGTTGCCGGATCTTGAATATGTTTGAGTAAGTAGAACCAACATTCCGATCATTTTTTGTTACTTCTTATGGAAACTATAGTACCTTATTTTATACGGGATTTTTTTTCTAATTTGAATACGTTCCCCTATGTATACTTTTAAAAAGAACATGTCAACGCATTGGGACCTATGTATATCTAAGAGGTGCTTTTCTGAACGAGTTCCATCCTAAAATGAGGAATATGCCAAAACTAACGTGAAAGACAAATAAAAACGTAACAGATGAGAAATGCGTAAGATCAAAATGGACGGACGAACAGGACAAAATCAACAGAAAGCACAAAAGGGAAAATGTGAGAGACAATAAGCACGTAAAATGCGGAAAGCATCAGCTACAAAAAATACGGTAAGGATAAAATTGTGGCAAAAAAAGGCGAAACGGGTGTAAAGTACGTAAACAATAAAAATCACAATTTATCCCAGTAACAGTACAATCAAATTAGACGAAAAATTGGTTATGAATGCAAATAAATCCCATACGGTTGCCCTTTTGAGATCTGAAGCGGAAACTGTTTCAATATTCTATCCGCAAATTTTACTGAAAACACGTTCCCTGATTTTCATTTTTTAACGCAAAACGGTCACGATTTAGCAATCTTAACATCGGTATAAAATTGATCCCTATTAAAAGTAACACAAAATCGGTATATTGCACTTTTTTATTACACTTAAATACAGTGGTTTCTAAACTGCAAGCGCCCTAACATACGGGTTTGCAGATTGAGAACCACTGTATAATAATATGCTATTTTTATTATTTCAGTATTACTATAGTATTTTATAATACAAGTTTTATAATACAAAAATTGGCGCACGAGTTGTTTTGGCCACATGGCCACAGATTCCCCAATTCGCTTTTTAAAGCGAGTGTTATACTATTTTGTCTTCTGTGCGACATTAATTTTACATAAGTTTCGAAAATTGCGGTTGTCATCTTACCATCTAGAGTAATTTTATCTTTAATAGTTGGTAGTTCTGGTAAATTTCACAAATACGATTGAGGTAAGCCAATAGCGATTGAGATGACAGCCTTATTTGAAACTTGACTCAATATCATCTATCTTGGAAAACTCAACGTTACTAAAAGTTTGTGATCTAGTGTTTTCATGACGACACCGAAAGCGGTTTCGTTATGAGTAACATATACTGTGTATACTGTGTGTAATGCCAGCAGCCGCAATTTCCAGGCTCCCTCGATCATACCGGTGTACTCCAATGTCAACATTTCCTTTCCTTCCTAAATACAGTGGTTTCTAAACTGCAAGCGCCCTAACATACGGGTTTGCAGATTGAGAACCACTGTATAATAATATGCTATTTTTATTATTTCAGTATTACTATAGTATTTTTTAATACAAGTTTTATGAGACAAAAATTGGCGCACAAGTTGTTTTGGCCACATGGCCACAGATTCCCCAATTCGTTTTTTAAAGCGAGTGTTATACTATTTTCTCTTCTGTGAGACATTAATTTTACATAAGTTTCGAAAATTGCGGTTGTCATCTTACCATCTAGAGTAATTTTATCTTTAATAGTTGGTAGTTCTGGTAAATTTCACAAATACGATTGAGGTAAGCCAATAGCGATTGAGATGACAGCCTTATTTGAAACTTGACTCAATATCATCTATCTTGGAAAACTCAACGTTACTAAAAGTTTGTGATCTAGTGTTTTCATGACGACACCGAAAGCGGTTTCGTTATGAGTAACATATACTGTGTATACTGTGTGTAATGCCAGTAGCCGCAATTTCCAGGCTCTGTCGATCATACCGGTGTACTCCAATGTCAACATTTCCTTTCCTTAATAATTCTAGATTTATATTAAATTCCGTAAATAATTATAATTTTGTATTAAATATTCAACAGAAATATCTGTCCAACTCGTTTTGAGAACTTATGAATATTCTCGCGATAGTGGGCTAAGCTTAGAAAAAACGATAATTTTAGGTTGGGACGCTCCTAGTTTGAGAACCACTGTATACAAAACTAAATGGTATACACCTTTTTTTTTAAATTAGCATACAGAAGGGAGATAAATGCAATACAGTTGCCCTTTTGAAATCCGACGCGGAAAGTGTTGAGTTTCAATATTCTATGGCGTCCCCAAATTTTACTAGCGCCTGGAACCCTCAAACCCACCCCTAACGTGCACGGTCGCCGCTTTTTAATTTACCGCAAACCGATACGATTTCCAGTTTTTAGGTTCTGTTTAAAAATTGTTTATAAAATTCTGCAGAAGAAAGGTATATCCGAAAATAAAATTCACGCTGTTCAGTCATGGTGAACAGCGTGAATTTTATTTTCGAATACCATCACAGTCGTTAAACATACACTTCAAAGGTATATCCATTTAGTCTCGTCCAGTGGTTCTCAAACTATGAGCGCCCCATCATAGGGTTATCTGTTTTGCTAATTTTAGCCCATCATCGCGAGAATAACTTCATTAGTTCTCAAAAAGAGTTGGTCAGATTCTGTTGAGTGTTTAATACAAAACTATAATTATTTACAGAATGAAATGTAAATTTATAATTATTAGGGAAAGGAAATGTTGACATTGGAGTACACCGGTATGATGTAGCCTGGAAATTGCGGCTGCTGGCATTTTATGAGTTAAGTAATACTGAAATAATAAAAATATTATATTATTAAATATTATATATAATATATTATTAGATACTGTGTGGTTCTCAATCTGCAAACCGCTATCTTGGGGCGCTTGCGAGTTTAAA
Organism: Aphodius sticticus; assembly: GCA_963966075.1. Classification (NCBI taxonomy): domain Eukaryota; kingdom Metazoa; phylum Arthropoda; class Insecta; order Coleoptera; family Scarabaeidae; genus Aphodius; species Aphodius sticticus. The sequence goes on along the minus strand of OZ014507.1, from coordinate 45,928,863 downwards.
AACCAGAATATTTAAGTGTAATAAAAAAGTGTAATATACCTTCTTTGTGTGAATTTTAATAACGATTAAGTTTATGCAGATGCTAGAATTACGAAATCGTGACCGTTTTGCGAAAATCCGCGAACGTGTCTCCAGTAATATTTGCGGACGCCATAGAATATTGAAACAGTTTCCGCTTCGGATGCTAAAAGGGCAACCGGATTGGATTTATTTCCATTCATAGCTCATTTTTCGTCTAATTTGAATGAACTATTACTGGAATAATTTATAATTTTTAAAGTTTATGAACTTTACACCCGTCTCACCCTTTTTTTGTCACAATTTTGTCCTCTCTGTATTTTTTGTCGCTGTTGCTTTCCGCATTTTACGTCCTTAATGTCCCTCGCGTTTTCCCTTTTGTCATTATGTCGATTTCGTCCTGTTTGTCCGTCCATTTTGATCTTAGGTATTCCTCGTCTGTTACGTCTTTGTTTGTCTTTTAGGTCAGTTTTGTCATCTTCCTCATTTTAGTGACAGAACTCGTTCAGAAAACAGCATTACCTATATATTTATACAGTGTGTCCTTCGATGGACCTCACTATACCTATAATGGACGTAATTTTTAATTTCTCGAGAAAAAGTCATTCATTCTTTATAAAGAATTTTGGATGTCCTAAAAAGTCGAAAGCCATTGTTAACATTTTGATTTCACATACAGGATGGTTAAAAAACACGAAAATGTTAAATCGGCCGCAGAGTAAACTATCGGTTTTGCAGAATTAGAACAAAAATGTTATTGGTAAAAGTTGTTTTATATTTAAATTTATGCCCACATCAAATTTCAATGTTGTATTCTAAGTTTTATATTTTATTTATTTTTAACAAAGTAATTTAACAAAACATTACTCCACATGTTCCCCTCCTACAGCTACACATTTTTCCAATCTTCTTCTAAACTCCCGATGTACCAAATCAATTGTTTCTTCATTTATTTCGTCTACTGCTTCCATAATTTTTAATTTTAGGATGTCTACATTATCATGAAAATTATTCGCATACACTTTCTGTTTTAAATAACCCCACAGAAACAAATCAAGCGGCGTTAAATCAGGTAAACGTGGTGGCCATCTTACAGGGCCGAATCGTCCAATCCATTTATTTGAAAAATGTCTGTTCAACCAATTCCTGACTTGATATGCGCTATGAGCAGGACAACCGTTCTGTTGATAGTGTAGTGAACACCTGAGCTGTAAGTTAATTTCGTCCAAAGTAGGTTGCAAAAAATTTCCTAACATATCAGAATAAGTGTTTTGGTTCACAGTACCGTCAAAAAAGTATGGTCCAATTATTTTCTTGTAATAAATCTCAAACCAAATATTCACTTTCTTATATTTTTTAGAATTGGTTGTAATACGGAAATTTGGATTTTCTTGTGACCAATATCGGCAATTCTGTGAACTAACAACTCCATTTCTTCGTCAGAGAAAATAATTTTTCTGTAGAAAAATCTATCGACCATAATTCGTTCTCCCATTAATAGTCAAAATTCTAATCGACGAGCATCGTCTCCTTCTACTAAAGCGTGTATTAGTACTGGTTTATAAGGATGAAATCTTTGATTTGAAGAGATCCTTTGCAGGTGGATTTTGCTGATGTTCAAGTCTCGAGATCTTTGCCTCAGCGACGTTTTTGGGCAAGTGTTCACGGAATCAATAGCTATCATAGCTCCTGCATCATCTTCGCCATTTCGCTTTTTTTCTTAATATTTTTCACGTCTCCTGTTGCATGAAATTTTTTAACCAATTCATGAACACAATTGACAGAAACGTATACCTCAGGGTATTTTCTGTTAAAAATTTCAACAGCACGGCGGTACGATACCTCACCTATGCCGTAACAATGAACTAAATAAACCCTTTGTTCTAAAGTCAACATACTTTCAATCAGTTTCTATCAACAAATGGGATACGCTTGGATACGCTGTTACTACTGTTAACTGATCAATCATAATTGTGGTCTCAAAATTTTTTGTTCACCTTTATGTAGGAATGTCTTTTCACTGGTCCGAGATGTGAAATCTGAAATAGAATGGAATTGTTTGAAGAAAAAGCCATTAGGTCAAGTCCTTACAAACCCAAGCATTGGGTCAGTTATGTTGATGATACCTTTGTGATTTGGCCACACGGTACAGATAAACTTACTAAGTTCCTTAGCCACCTAAACAATGTCAGTCCTTCTATCAAATTCACGATGGAAATAGAAGAGGATAATCAGCTGCCATTCTTGGATGTGCTGGTATACAGAACGGGAATGGGTGGACATACAGTCTACCGTAAGAACGCACATACCGATCGGTACTTGGACGCCAAATTACACCACCATCCCCAACAGAAGAAAAGTGTTATTAACACGCTGTTCAACAGAGCCGAGAAGGTGTGCGACTCCAGCACCTTGGACGACGAACGGAAACACTTCGAGTGGGCCCTACGTCAGAATGGACACCAAGTCTGACATACGGGGTGTCACACAAAGAAAACCGCAAGTCTCAGAGGAACGGCAAGAGTCAAAGGGGTTCGCTTGCTTACCATGCGTAAGTGGGGTATCAGAAAGAATCGGTAGATTACTGAAGAAATCGGGTATCGCGGTAAGGTACAGAGCACCAGCAAAAGGTAAAGGATCTTTTACCTAACCCAAAGGATATCACACCACCCCTGAAGAATGAAGGGGTGTACAAGATAACATGTCAGTGTGGAACATGCTATGTAGGAGAGACAGGACGAAGTATCGAATGTCGAGTCAAGTGGCACAGTAGAGACACACGGCTACACAAGATTCAACAGTCCGCTGTTGCTCAACACTGCCACGAGTCGGGACACACAATGAATTTCGATGACGTACAGATGTTGGCAAGGGTGGGTAATTGTCATCGAAGGCTTGTTAGAGAAGCCATCGAAATTTATAACCATCCTGACAACATCAATCGCGATGACGGAACTGACATTAGTAGGGTCTGGAAATCGATCCTAACGCTGTAAGGTGGAATAGCACATGGGAGCGGTAGCTCCAGATGTGCGCAGTGAGGTGTAAATTTAGATATGTAAGGGAGATTTTCTTGGTAGGTCTTCGTATTCAATTAGCTTTGAAGAAGCGAGAAACATGGTTCGCGAAACGTCAGCATTTACAAATCTTGACACACTGCATAACCCGGAAGGTTTATTTTCTAAATCTCTCTTATTATTTTCTCACTTATAGATAAATGCATATACTCTCATTGGTGTGCCTTACCCCATTTGACCGTAAGTGCTTGACACCTCCCTAATGGGAGACATGAATTCGGATCGCCGCCCCATAGGGGTCGGCTCGCTGACCTAGCTTTCGCCATACAGAATCCATGTTATACCACCCAGGAATCGTGTCTGCCCCCGAGAGTACGTCTCCAGTTGAAAGAGGCCATGGCTCTTGTAATATCCCGAAGTAAAATAGGTGTGCACCAATGGTACCTTCACCCGCAGGTACCTTCCATGACGCAAAATCATACAATCATACATATAAAGGACACACCAGCCATGGGGGCCCTCCTTCCCCTCGGTACTTGTGTTAGTCTGGTTTCCCCGACACAGTTGGACGAGTCGCCGGCGAGGCCGCTTGTGCAAACCTCTACTCAACATCTGCACACACTGTAGAAGGGCGGCCATTGACCCACAGCTAGATACCATGGTATAGGGTAGCCCCCATTGGTTTTAGGGGATCGTGCACCGAAGAGTTAGTGCATCCCTCAGCCTTGAGTTTCTCTAAGTACTCGTGTTGGAAACCTTCGGGAATCCACGTTTGACAAGTCACCGCTAACGCGTTATCCGTACCCATCAAGATTAGAAAGGTTACCCTTTCATCGGAGGATGGGTGCACCGTCGAGCACGCTTACACTGAGAACTCTACCACATGTTATCTCTCTCAGCGGCGTCTCATTCCCCACAAATGTGGGATAGGATGGCTCCACATCAAGAAGGGTATAAACGTCATGTGGTCTATAGCGTCTATCCGCACTAATATCTAGTATATCCAAATAGGGATTAAGGCATCAGATCGTTAAGTACTCATGTCGGCACAACTTTCGAAGGCCCCATTTGATGAGTCACCGGCGAGCTACAGTGCCTGCAATCCCACCTTCACATCTATTACTGCCTTGGTCGCCGTTACTGACTAGGTCAACCAGAAACCTGGAATTGGTTGGACTTAAAGGCAGTTTTACGGCATGGCCTCGTGAGGTCTGCCAGCCGGCCTACCTAATGGGAGACAGTGTATTGATACCCGCATCGAACATCACGATCATTTTTTATAATAAGAAACTTTGCACCTTCTGATTAACAGAAACCTTGGTGTGCCTAACTGGAAATGGCCGGAAGTGTGTTTCAGATAAGCTATTTAACAGTCGATGGTATCTGCGCTACCATACCAACCACATGTCACCAATTTGCCACAATTATAGAAGAATATATCTACTTTTATAATAGTTTGGTATAACCAACCCCACTTGGCCGGGGTGTGGTACACCAACTTCAACAGTTAACATAGTTCATATGTCATCACAATCATCGAAGATTCAGCTCAATTTGTATCATAAGAAAGCTTACGCCTAATTATTAACAGAAACGTTGGTGCGCCTGGCCAGAAATGGCCGGAAGTGGGTTGCTGACCAGTTATTTAACGGATGATCTGCGCTACCATGCAAAGGACATGTGTCAAGTTTACCACAATTATAGAACAAAATAACGTACTTTTACAGTACTTTGTTATAACCAACCCCACCTGGCCGGAAGTGTCTGGCACACCGACTTCAACAGTTAACATTGTCGTATGACATCACAATCATCGAATATCAACCTTAATGTTTAGCATAAGCAAGTTTACGCCTAATTATCATCAGAACGTTGGCGTGCTTGGCCGGAAATGTTCGGAAGTGGGTTGACGACAAGTTATTTAAAATACGATAGTATCTGAACTACCATACAAAGACACATATGCCAACTCTGCCACAATTATAGAACAAGTTCTGTTATAGTACATAGTTTTGTCTAACCAACTCCACTTGGTCGGATGTGGCGGGCACTCCTACTTCAACAGTTAGCGTGGTCCGTATGTCATCACACTGATAGAACATCAACTTCAATTTTTAGCATAAGAAAGGTTACGCCTACTTATTAACAGTGGTGTGCCTCGCCGGAAATGGCCGGAAGTGGGTAGCAGACCTGTTATTTAACACACGATGGTATGTGCGCCATCCTAGAAAACACATGTATCAATTTTACCACAATTATTGACGAATATAAGTACTTTCACAATAATTTGGTCTGACCCACCCCACTTGCCCGGAAGTGTCTGGGCACTGACTTCAATAGTTAACATGGTGCGTATGCCATCACAATCATCAAACATTACGGTTATTTTTTAGCATAAGACAGTTTTAGCCTATTTATTAAAACCACGATGTTGTGTCTAGCTTAAAATGGCGAAAACTAACTGCCCCAAAATTTTTTGTAACTCGGCTACCTTATTTAGCTGACGTATGTATTTTACTTCAATTTTTGATTAATGTAATATGAAGTTTTGTTGGCCAAACCAAATGACTATAAAAGTATAAGTATTTTTAATAATTATGACAAAGTTCATACAAATGTTTTGTCAATCTGGTTTCAAATGACTGGTCTGCAAGCCAACCCAACCCATTCCCGGCTAGACATACAAATGATTTTGTAAAGCGTTAGGCTAAAACTTTCTTACTAATCAAAATGGGTGAGGTGTTAGATGGTGATGATGACATACCGACCACGTTAACTGTTGAATAAGGTTACCCAGACAAGTTCGTTTAAACTGGGGTTCGTCAGAGCAAACTACTATGAAAGTACATATAGTGTGTTACATTTCAAAAGTATTCACCCTTAATAACTCTTGACCTGATGCGATTATTGCTTTGAGTGGAAACACGTCGATTTAGACATCGAGGGGGAAGTTAAAAAATGGTACCTAGAGAATTTTAGGTTTCATCCCTGCACCCCCTACCTTGTGATACATCATTTGAAAGGGCACAAAGGTCTTTACTCAACTATGATAAAGAAAATGAAATCGATCTATTGGTTCTTAAGATAGACTACACTGAAAATGGAAGGTATAGAATCACACAACCCTTAATAACTCTTGACCTGATGCGAATAATGCTTTGAGAACAAACACGTTGTTTTACATATCGAGGGGAAAGTTCAAAAATGGTACCTAGAGAATTTTAGGTTTCATCCCTTCACCCTCCAGCCACCCCAGTTCGAAATTTCGAATGGCACCTTGTGATACATCATTTGAAAGGGCATAAAATTCTCTACTCAACAGTCATAAGAAATCAAAAATTAAAATAAATAATAAAATAAATAATAAAATAAAAGGTAAATAAATAAGAATAAGAAATTATTTTATGATTTCATTTTATTGATTTTATGTGATAAATAAAATATTCTTTTTGTCGCAAACCGAAAGTTTCATCTCATAGCAATGCGTCACATTTTTGTCTGGATGTCTTGCGTTGAAAACTCGAGCAGTTCCTCGAGCACAACCGTTTTCAGCTCCGTAAGCGAAAATTATTTCGATTCTTCTAAAACGTTGTTCTTCTTTATTCAAAAGTGTTTTCCGCAACAAATAAAATTTGACAAACCGCGTACTGATTGACAGAACTTGTTGCATTTGTTGTTCCATGGCTGCCTTGGAAAACGACAAAACCGGATCCAATGGCTAGAGACTGTATTCTTATTTCTTATTTTATTATTTATTTTATTTTTTTATTTCTTATGACTGTAATTTAATTCAACAGTGTATACAATCCGCAATGTTTCGCTAATAATAATCTATTTCATACCTTCCATCTTCTGTGTACTCTATCTTAAGAACCAATCGATCGATTTCATTTTCTTTTCCTGGTTGAGTAGAGAATTTTGTGCCTAATAAATGATGTATCGCAAGGTAAGGTGTGCTATTTGAAATTTTTAAGTGGTGTGGCTGGGGGGTGAACGGCTGAAACCCTAAATTCCCTAGGTACCTTTTTGAACTTCCCCCTCGATATCTAAGTCGACGTGTTTCCACTAAAAGCAATAATCGTATCAAGTCAAGAGTCATTAAGGGTTGCGTTATTTCATACCTTCCATCCTCTGTGTAGGCTACCTTAAGAACCAATCGATCGATTTCATTTTTGTTACAATGGTTGAGTAGAGAATTTTGTGCCCTTTCAAATGATGTATCACAAGGTAGGGTGTGCCATTTGAAATTTCAAAGTGGGGTCGCTGGGGGGTGAAGGGCTGAAACCTAAAATTCCCTAGGTACCTTTTTAAACTTCCTCCTCGATATCTAAGTTGACGTGTTTCCACCCAAAGTAATAATCGCAGCAGGTCAAGAGTGTGATTTGTATGGTAGCGCAGATACCATCGACTTTTAAAAAACTTTCCGTCAACCCACTTCCGGCCTTTTCCAGCGAGGCACACCAACGTTTCTGTTAAGAATTAGGCCTAAATGTACTTATGGTAAAAATTGAGGTTGATGTTCGATGATTGTGATGACTTCTTGTGTGAGATACATATGCGGCATCCGGAAGTTCGAGAGAGTCTCCCACAGGTACGCGGAGCTGGGGTGGCTGACCATGGCCGGGCGCTGGTTGTTACATGGTCGAGTATTTTACCACAAAATCGTATTGTCGCAAGCGCCCGAATATCTTTCGAATAGACTGAGTTTCAGAACAGATATACACAATCTTAATCTGAGGTTTAGGGGGTTGTTGACCACTCCCTCACACAAAACGGAACTTTAAACGCTCATTCTCATATCAGATTGCTAATGTGTACAATACTATACCAAACAGTCTAAAGTGTTTATCAGTTCAGCGGTTTAAACTCCGAGCTAGGGCCGAGCTGTTGAACATGCATCCGCGGTAAGGTCGTTGGGTTGGTTGTCGCGCCGGTCTGTCTGGGATCTCGATGGGACGGCCAGAGTTGCAGCTCAGTGTTCTTTTGGTGCTCTTGTTCGACCGTGGACTTCTCCCTGTTAAAGATATCGGTGCGAATCGTTGGGTGTCCTCACACAGGCCGCGTTGCTTCTTAATTCTTGAAGATCCATGGGTTGGAGTGTGGCGAAGTGGGCGGGGGCACTTGCTGAGCTAGATATGTCGATTTTGATAATATGGATATTTTTACATTTGTGGATGTATGTAGGTATATATATATATATATATATAATGGATGTTAATTCTTTGCAGAAACCTGCATGTATTGATATGAAACTTTGAAATAGTTAATACAAGATGGCGGTAATTTTTTAAGTTAAAAAACTATTCGAATCCCAGGCGTGGCTGTAGTTTTTTAACTTAAAAAATTACCGCCATCTTGTATTAACTATTTCAAAGTTTTATATATATATATATGTATGGGTCGGAATGTTTTTTTTTTTTACTTTATCATACGCAGTATGTAAAGTATTGTAATCGTGCCAAAAAAAAATTTGAGATTTTAGCGGAAATACGTCTTTTTGGGTCCCCTAAACATTTTTGACCAAGGTACAAAAAAATGTCTGTCTGTGTGTGTGTGTGTGTGTGTGTGTGTGTGTGTGTGTGTGTGGGTGTGTGGGTGTGTGGGTGTGTGGGTGTGTGGGTGTGTGGGTGTGTGTGTGTGTGTGTGTGTGTGTGTGTGTGTGTGTGTGTGTGTGTGTGTGTGTGTGTGTGTGTGTGTGTGTGTGTGTGTGTGTGTGTGTGTGTGGGTGTGTGGGTGTGTGGGTGTGGGGGTGTGCGGGTGTGCGGGTGTGGGGGTGTGGGGGTGTGGGGGTGTGCGCGTGTGCGTGTGCGTGTGGGTGCCTGCGTGCCTGTGCCTGTGCCTGTGTCTGTGTCTGTGTCTGTGTGTGTGTGTGTGTGTGGGTGGGTGCGCGTGTGCGTGTGTGTGTGTGTGTGTGTGTGTGTGTGTGTACCCGTTTTTGTGGCGACCATTCCGGAGAAACTACTAAAGGTATCGGGACGAAACTTCATATTTAGAAGTTTCATAACCAAACTTAGAGCTGAAAAGCTTTCTGTTGAAAAGGGTCCAAAGGAACTGGTGGTTTACTCATAGCATTTCTCCAAGATTTTGCAAATGAGTCGCTATTTGTGTAATGTCGTCAGAATAGTTAAATAATAAATTAAAGGAGAGGAAATTTTCTATAATTTATGTATATGACATTTTTTGGTAGAATTTATAGTTTAGCTGCATGAACAAATTCTATTTCATCGAGATCGGTCGTACTGCTTTAAAACTAGTAGCCAGGATGTCAGATTTTTTGATTCTAATGACAGTAGCTAGTGTCAAACGCTAATGTTTTGAAAATACTACTGTCAATACGGCTGCGTTAGGATATTGAATACCGTTACACTTTTTACACCCACTAACACGTAAGTGTCATTTGGACGGTGTACCCGGTGTCAACGGAGTACAATATCCGAACGCAGCTTTAATCGGCATATCTGTCTAGTTCTAGTAGTTTTATTTTAATGCAGACATGGCCGATCTCGATCAAATAGAGTCTCATGCAGCTAAACTGTTAATTTTATATATAGTATGATAAAGTCATGTGCCTGGCCACATCACATTTTTTAGTATCTGAAAGAAATTCACTTTTATTTCCTTTATCATTGTATTTATAGGTACTTTTTTGTTTATTAAATTTTGTTTTCTGTTTATACTAGACGGGGTTAAGTATTAAAGCAGAGCTTATGTGCTCTGAACTTCGCCCTGATCAAATCCTTATGCTTTAATCCAATTATAACACTCAATAAAGGCTATTATTATTATTATTATTATTACTTGCATGGTGTGATGACGCACCATGTTAACTCTTGAAGTCGGTCTGCCAGACACATATAATTGTGGCAAACTTAACACATGTCCTTTGTATGGTAGCGCAGATCGTCTGTTAAATAACTGGTCTGCAAGCCACTTCTGGCCATTTCCGGCCAGACACACCAACGTTTCTGTTAATAATTAGGCGTAAGCTTTTTTATGCAACAAATTGAGATGGATGTTCGATGATTATGATGTCATATGAACCATGTTGGTCATACCAAATTATTGTGAAAGTTCATATACTCTTCTATAATTGTGGCAAACCTGACACATGTGGTTTGTATGGTAGTGCAGATACCATCGTCTGTTAAATAACTGGTCTGCAACACACTAACGGCCACTTCCGGCTAGGCACACCAAGGTTTTTGTTAATCGGAAGGTCCAAAGAATCTTATTATAAAAAATGGACGTGATGTTCGATGAGGATATCGATACACTAATTGTCTCTCCCCTTTAGGCAGGTGTGCCAAGCGCTTCCGGCCAAATGGGGTTAGGCACACCAAGTTATTATGAGCAAATTGAATTTATCAATAAGTGAGAAAATAATGAGACAGATGTTTATTTTATTATGATTATTTGTGCGGGTATGAAACACCGAATTGCAGTAGATAATTAGCTTACACACCCTTTCGAACAAAATCTCAGGCACACCAGCTATTTCCTTTTATTCAAATCATTTTACATTACATATAAATTATTAGTAGTGATGTTTTATGAGGATATGATTTTGTCGCGGGCTCTCCGTCTATAAGCTAAAATATATGTTACTGAATTAAAAAGCAGAAGAAAAAATATACAGGTGTCCTGCTACTTGTTGCGATAAATTAGATTTAAATTTAAATTTTTTATCTTAAATTTTATTTTTTAATAAGTGTAATAGTATAATTTATTATGGCTATTGTATATTATGACTATTGTTAGTTATTATACTGATATACTTATTAGTTTATTCCATAAACTTGTCTTTATTTGCTGAAAATTCGTTGCGTTATTCTAAACCCCTTAGCTAAAACACGCTTGCCGCTCATGTTACTGTTTGGTTACTTTCGCTTACCTCCCTTATACTGCAGGATACCTTGCATAATCGTATTCAATACACGTAAATAATAAACATAAACAGAACGTTAAATCGGAGTTTCAAACAAATTTCAAGCTTGAGTGAGAGTGGCCTCAGCTGTTTGACCCAGACCCCAAAAAGTTCAAATTACCCCCATATTTCGGCACCCTTTCCGGTGTGGTTTCCGGTCGTAATTTTTCATTTCCGGTCCAGATTTCCGGTCGGCATCCAATACCCACAAAAATACCCTCCAATACCCTGGTTGGACCCTCCAATACCTTCATTTGACCCTCCAATACCCTCAGAATACACTCCAATACTCTCCAATAAACTACCCTCCAATATCGTCTTTGACCCTCTAATACCCTCCAATACTTTTATTTGACCCTCCAATATCCTCCAATACCCTCAAAATACCCTCCAATACCCCCACATGAGGATCATATGAGGGTATTGGAGCGTCATACCCTCAAAATACCTCCAGTCAATACAGTCATATGAGGGTATTGGAGGGTATTGGAGGGTGCTTTGAGGGTATTGGAGGGTATTAGAGGGTATTTTGAGGGCATTTTGAGCGCATTGGAGGGTCAAATGAGGGTATTAGAGGGTATTTTGAGGGTATTGGAGGGTATTTGTTAGGTAGTTGAGGGTCAAATGAGAGTATTGAAATTATATATTGATAATATACCCCAACTATAGAATTACGTGGGCCTTAACTGTCTCAAGCCCTTATCCCATCCCATCAAAAAACCCTGCTAGAATTTAATATCAATTCAGCTTATCGTACTAATAAAAAATTATCACCTTCCTCATTAATAATAAAGAAAAACCTAACATTTTAGAAAAGAGTGGTATTTATAAAATTTGAAAACACGCTTCAACGAGCATAAGAACAATCATAACAATAACTCAGCCGTGGGGCGCCATCTATTAGATACCGGACACAACATCTCAGTAGATATCACATTGCTTCACAATCTACCCAAATCCTCTAGAATGAACCTTTACGAGGAAATGCAAATACAAAAACATAAGATGAGGAATCCTGATAGCCTCCTTAACGACATCGAAGAAAACAAATATATAATGTTTCGTAAATTCCTCAAAAGTTCACCTAACCTTAGTGTCCCTGTATGTATAGAGTACCGCAATTACTTATGCCACTGCTTGGAGACAAAATGGCGGGTGCGTTGTTTTTGTATGTGCGTTATATCGGTAATGTCGGTAATATGCGTCGGTAATATGCGTTTACCCCTCAGACAAATAAAGAGATATCTCTTTATTTATCTCAGGTTTGCCCCGCTTTTTGTTGGAGATAAAATGGCGACTATTGCGGTACTCTATAAATACAGGGACACTACCTAACCTATCCCAATAACGCCATCTAGCGGACACAAAGTTAAATGTTCCACAAAATCAAGCAGCCCGTTGTTCCACCAACTGAAGCCCGAAGACACGTGCTAATTTTATTTATATTAGTGCGTCCTACTTAATACAACAACTAGTACAATAGAAGATCCTGACCCATGTTATATATTGACCTTGTAGACCAGGCAATAGAGCAGAAAATGATTGATTTTGTGACAAAAATTGTATCAGGAAGCCAACGGTCCCAGGTCACGTCGAACAGACCATAGATGTGTTGTGATGTGTTTTCGACTCGCAACTATTATTACTTACCTTGTTATAAACAAAAAACCTCATATAGACGTGTTTTTTTTTCGTTTATCACTTGTAAAAGCTGAACCGATGGAGCAATCTTGATGCTTCTAACAGACGAATTGCAGAGAATGAAAAGACGAAAGAAAAGAGCCCTGCACGGACTTAATATTAACGGAGAAAATTCGGAAAACCGGAAACATCTGCCTTTTTTCAAAAATTCATAACGCCGTCATTTTCAAAGTTGTAACGCAGGCTTTTCGCCAGAAAGTAGCGATTGATGTGTACTTTGAGTGTGCACAACCCAGGCTTTGTCCGATGAATAGTCTTTGCACAATTGCGATTTGAATTTTTTTATGCAATAAGTTTCGGCGAGCCTAGATGCATCAGAAGTGGTCCAATTTTAATTTTTTTAACGGATTTCTAAAGTAGAAAGTATTGTGCTACAAAACGTCAATTTTGATTTTGCGTTAAAATCTTTTGAAATAGGTGATAAAATGCTTGCAAACATGACCGAAAACGGTCGCGCGCCCGAAAGCGGTAGAGTATTTTATTTATATATATTTGCTAAAGGGATGTTCCGACACACCTTGCTGTACCGGTATCGCGTATCTTATTGTATCGTAGGATAAAATTCCGGTACCGATGTGCCTGCACATATTTTCGATACGTACTTCCGAATAGAAACAAAATAGTTTTGCCTAGTGGCATTTGCACATATTGAAATAAAATAGTGTACAATAGAATAAATATGTATTTTTAGTTTCAAAATTATACCGACTTCAAATTGCCTGGCAAATGACAACTGATTCGCATAGGATTTTTCTCATGTATCCGAATCTGAGCATAGAAATAGTGAATTGGCTCTCTAAATGATAGAAAAGGATACAAATATTTCCGCTATATCCAATAAACCATTGGAGTTCTAATGGTCAACCATCTTGTGTTACATATGATTACTATAGTGGAACAATTCTAGTTTGTTTTAACAGTAGTGATATAATACTTCTTTGTAGATATTGTGTCCCCTCTTTATGATCATTGTCTATGATAGACAATGATTCTGACAACGTCTTATCAAGATTGACATTAACGACACTATTTGTAATTGCTATAGTTGTACGTATAAATTTAGTGAATTAAAGCGTACAGCTAAGTTATCAGGCTTTTCGTGTATTATTTCAATTTAATTCACTACATTATATGGACAAATTTCTAAGACCCGACCGCTTCGATGGAGATTCTTCATTAAGTTCCACAGGTCCCGAATGGGCCCATTGGAAACGCACATTTGTCAACTTCATCGCAGCTCAAACTGCTGCAGTTGCAACGTCGGAACTTTCTGATGGAATAAAGCTACAGCTGCTGATTAATCACATTTCTCCACGTGTATTTCGCTCAATTAGTGACTGTACAACCTACGAAGAAGCGATAAAAGTTCTAGAAGCACTATACGTCAAGCCGAAAAATGAAATCATGGCACGTCATCTTTTGGCTACGAGACGCCAACACCCAGGTGAAACCATAGACACATACCTACAAGCTCTCAAACAGCTAGCCAGAGAATGTGATTTCAAATCTGTCGATGCTGAAACGAACATGAATGACAACATAAGAGGAGCATTCATTGCTGGAATCATTTCGCTCAAGATACGTGAACGGCTTCTAGAGAGCCTCACACTCACCCTCGATGAAGCTTACAAAAAGGCTCAATCAATGGAGATGGCCGAAAGCAATTCGCAAAGTTTCAACTCCCCAAATGTCAATGCTGTCAGCCAAGCACAATATACTGCTATGACCAATAACAACGAGTACTCCGAAGCTACTACATCTTTGCAAACGACTGCGGCCACTGCTCCTAAATCTAATATAACGGATAAGTACAACAGATCTCGGGACAAATGCTTCTTCTGTGGAGGGGACCGTATACATAACAGGAAGAATTGCCCTGCGTCCAGAACGAACTGTAAGAAATGCGGAAAGAGAGGACATTATGCATCTGTCTGTCGAAGTTCGGCTCAAGTCACTTTCGTTAGTTCCTCTGAAGACTGCGCACATTGCACGGCAATCATCTCGGCTGCTATACCAGCATCTCTAAAGAAAGCCACGGTTCTCGTTTACGTCAAAGGTATCAGGGCAGAAGCATTGATAGACACAGGCAGCAGCATCAGTTTTATAAATGAAAACTTTGCAAACCTAGCCCGTCTGAGAAAACGTCCCTATCAGCAGACGATACTCATGGCCTCCGTTTCCTTAACCTCACAAGTTACTGGTGTCACCTATCAGAACATCACTTTGGGAGAGAACTCGTACGACCACGTCGAATTACTTATCGTTAAAGACCTGTGCACCGACATAATCTTGGGCCATGACCTTCTCGGGCAGCATTCAACTCTCGAATTTTCCTTAGGTGGACCGAAAGAAACTCTGAAGGTCTGCTGTGTCGCAGAGGCTACGATTCCCGCAGTGCCGTTGTTTTCTAACGTCACTCTTGACTGCAAGCCTATCGCCATACGGTCACGCAGATATAGCCAAGAAGACCAAGAGTTCATATCCGGAGAAGTAAAGAAATTACTTGAACAAGGTATCATCGAAGAGAGCCAGTCTCCTTGGCGTGCGCAGGTACTAATAACCAAAAACGCAAATCACAAGAAGCGCATGGTCATAGATTATTCTTTAACAATCAACAAATATACGCTCTTAGACGCCTACCCGCTGCCTAACATCGAGGAAATAGTTACAAAAGTCTCAAAATATACCTTCTTCAGTGCTATAGACCTACAGAGCGCTTACCATCAGATCCCGATCCTCGCACACGAACGCCCATACACAGCCTTTGAAGCCAACGGAAATCTCTACCACTTTTGTCGGATTCCTTTTGGGGTAACAAATGGCGTTTCTAGTTTCCAAAGAACCATCGACTGGGTGATCAGAAAAGAGGACTTGCAGGGGACCTTTGCGTATCTAGACGATATAACTGTTTGCGGAAATACGCAAGATGAACACGATACAAATCTAGATCGATTTCTACAGGCAGCTGACAAGTACGGCTTGACGCTAAATAAAGAAAAGAGCAAATTCAATCAGAAATCCCTTAATATACTAGGATACTCTAGCGAAAATCACATTATAAAACCAGACAGTGATCGACTGCAGCCTCTCATCAACTTGCCTCCTCCAAACGACACTGCATCGTTAAGAAGAACATTAGGAATGTTTGCGCAATATTCAAAGTGGATTCCGAATTTCTCGAAGAATATTCACGCATTGACACATACGACTCGATTTCCACTTGGCTCAGATGCCCTAAAAGCCTTTAATGATCTTAAATCCGTAATCGCTAAATCAACAATACACGCCATTGATGACAAAATGCCTTTCATTGTGGAAACTGACGCCTCGGAGCACACTATCGCTGCCACATTCTCTCAAGACTCAAAACCGGTAGCATTCTACTCTAGAACGCTAAACAAAAGCGAGCATAACCATTCAGCAGTCGAAAAAGAAGCTTATGCTATAGTAGAATCGCTCAAGAAGTGGCGCCATTTCCTAATTGGTAAATCCTTCAAATTGATCACAGATCAAAGGTCAGTTGCATTCATGTTTGATACAACGCACTCCAGTAAAATCAAAAACGAGAAAATAAAGTGATGGCGATTAGAACTTGCACCTTATACATACGACATCGTCTACAGGCCAGGTATAGAAAACTTTGTAGCCGACACGTTGTCTAGAGTTAGCGCCAATATGGACACTTCATCACGACTCACACGTCTGAACAAACTCCACGAGAACTTGTGCCATCCAGGAGTAACGAGAATGTATCACTGGCTGAAAACGAAAAATCTTGCTTACACTATTGAAGAAATTAGGGTCATGACGAACAAATGTCGAATTTGTGCTGAAGTAAAACCTAGATTTTATAAGAATACCGAACCACTTCCACAACTCATCAAAGCTACAGCGCCTTTTGAACGTTTGAGTATCGACTTCAAGGGCCCTGTCCCAACCAACACCAACAATCGTTACATACTAACTGTAATTGACGAATTTTCAAGATTTCCTTTTGCCGTCCCATGCTCTGACATGAGTTCCAAAACCGTCATTAAACATCTGAACAACCTTTTTATGATGTTTGGGATGCCTAGCTATTCGGCGAAAGAGGAGAGAGGATAAGAGAAGAACAATCCGAACTAGCAAATGAAGTAAAAGAATACCTTCACTCACGCGGTATTGCTACAAGTAGGACGACAGCATACAATCCGCAAGGAAACGGACAAGTAGAAAAACTTAACTCCACCCTTTGGAAGGCTATACAGCTAAGCATACGCTCATATAACCTACCAATTGAAAGCTGGGAAAAAGTACTGGATAATGCTCTGCACTCGATCAGGTCTCTGCTGTGTACATCAACCAATTGCACACCACATGAACGGATGTTTAAACACTCTCGTAAATCTCAAAACGGCAGTACCATTCCAACATGGTTAACAAGTACTGGACAAGTTCTAGTCAAACGCTGTGCCCTAGCAAACAAGTATCTGCCCTTAGTAGAGGAAGCCGATGTGGTTGAAGTCAACCCAGACTACTCAATAGTGAGACTGAGCGACGGAAGAGAGACAGCTGTGTCCAATCGGCATTTAGCTCCGATCGGCGAAAGAAGAGAGAGGATAAGAGAAGAACAATCCGAACTAGCAAATGACATCTCAGAAACTGAACCCTCTACAAGCCAAAACGCTCCAGAAACCACGCTGCAAGACTCTGAGCCGCCACCAACTGCTCATGAAGTAGAAGCTCAATCTGTTATGCAAACGCCTGAAGCTTCTCCGATTGATGCTACTCCGCTTTCGGGATCGCCTGTGATCCAGCAAGAAGTTCCCTTGAGAAGATCTTGCCGTACAAGACGATCGCCCCAATATTTTCAGTTCACTACTTAGCGGGGGAGAAATGATATAATACTTCTTTGTAGATATTGTGTCCCCTCTTTATGATCACATTGTCTATGATAGACAATGGTTCTGACAACGTCTTATCAAGATTGACATTAACGACACCATTTGTAATTGCTATTGTTGTACGTATAAATTTAGTGAATTAAAGCCTACAGCTAAGTTATCAGGCTTTTCGTGTATTATTTCAAGTAGTCATGGTGAACTGTCAATTAGAAGGCACCCAGTAGCGGCATGGCAGCTTATTAATGCCAAGAAAAATATAGTAAATTAGGAATCGTATGTAAACCGACATTATCTTTAAAACCCTATATTAAACGGTCAGGAGCCTATACAGGAGTGTTAGAATCTTAGATTTTCCCCGCCTATGGATTTAATGTTTATGCAACCCTCTAGACCGCTCAACTTAACTGAAACGCACAGTAATGACGGGCGCAGTGGTCCGTTGTAACTTGATGTAGAACGGAAATAATTCCCGCTCCAGCTTCACAGTCGCGTGGCTGCGCACATAGATAAAATATATATATAATAATATAGATGGCGTACTCGGCACTTTTTTCGTTGACACTGTTTTTAGTTCTCCCCACGCACCACAACCGCGGCGCCACTAGTAGCATTCCCGCCATTGCTATAAACTTTAAAGAAAGATTTTGTCTGCGTTCTTTCAAAACAGAGTATGTAGAAATAACAAATGATTTTCGCAAATCATATCTGTTTCAACATACACTGTTTTTAAAGAACACTGATGATTTGCTGGCATGTTGATAATGAAATAACATATTACCAATTAAAAAAATATTTGAAAACACTAAGTACTATCAAAACAATGTACAAAAATTACACCTAAAATCGACGGTGCAGTAAGAATTAAAGTTTATTTATTATATCGATGGAATGTAATTGCGAAAATATTTTGTATAAAATTATTTATGAAATATTAATAAATAAACTCAATATTTTCAAATAATTAACACATTATACCAGATGCTTAATAATTAAATCTGCAATTTTTTAATTTTAAGAATTTTCTGCTTCTTGGCGTGAATTTTTTGGAATTTTTTATATGCAGCGGCTTTGAGGGGGTCATTAATTCTTTGATTTCTCACATCATTATCTTTTAAAATTTTATTAATATTTTTCACCCAGGTAAATATATAAAATCTTACAAAAAGATTACAAAATAATTCAAACAAATTATGTTTGTCACATAAAAAAAAAAATTTTTAAATGGTTTTGACGTTTTAAGCAATTTTCTTTTAATAAAA
Source organism: Aphodius sticticus (assembly GCA_963966075.1). Classification (NCBI taxonomy): domain Eukaryota; kingdom Metazoa; phylum Arthropoda; class Insecta; order Coleoptera; family Scarabaeidae; genus Aphodius; species Aphodius sticticus. The sequence goes on along the minus strand of OZ014507.1, from coordinate 45,910,061 downwards.
TTCTCATTTGCAAATTTTGGCAGAGTTTCGTGCATAGTTTTACTGCACAGTCCAAATAAATCAACTAACAGCGAACTTGGCCGCAGTAATGCATGAGGACTGTATGCACGTCCTTCTATAAGAGTGCTGTGTTGCAAATCACCAGAAGCCACCAGATATTGTTTGCATGTTGCGCACTTTAACTTGTGGACTAATTTTCGCACCATATAGCCCGCAATATAGGTATGAGTATTTGCCGCTATAGGCTCCTTCCGCTAAAATTTTTTTCTTGTATAGTTTCAATGCCGAGTTCCTCTTCTATCCCATCGTCTTCCATTTCTTCAAACGTCTCATCCGAATTTCGTTGAAGGATATTGGCAAAGAAGTTTTTTAACTTTTTAAAAACAGGTTGACAATATTGACTTCTTCGCAGTTGGCCCCAGGCGAATGTGTAGAAGTGAAGTTATTTATCACCAGCGTTTTATAACTATTCTTAAATGCAGTACATGTTGGTACTTCCAGTAGGTCGTTCCTACCAATGGTAGATAACCATATCTTCAACAACTGAAAGAATTAGCATTTATTAATTATATTTATAAACAAATAAAAAAAAGTTCGTATGTCATCTATTCTAAGACCCAATTCTTTCCCTAAATGACCTTTGCTTAGAGAAAGATGCGTCTTAGAATTGTAGTTTTGAGAATATTGCTTACTTACCGCTGAATCCTTTGGGAATCGGTGCATGGGCACGCCTTTGCCCTTAGAAGGGCAATTTGGCACACAACACGAATTTACCATTACTTACTTAACATAAGCCGAACAAAAAAAAATCTGCTGAAACGTAATTCTTTATTGGTTAAATTATGATAAACTTCAAAAATGAATGATGTGTCAACCATGTGTCAATGCCTAAGGGTTGACACCGTTGACATCACCGTAGGCGGATTTGCGCTATCAGCGCTGCAGGTGCCCGGAGGGGCAACTAAATTTACCGTCAACGTTGGCGTATTGTAAATTAACACAGCATGGCTGCGCAGGTGTGAGCAATGGTGCAAAAAAAACGCTACTTTTGAACACATGCAAAACAGTAATGCCATGTAGTAGATTTTTATATACCGGGTAAACTTAAGGCATCGTTTTTAATTTTTTTTCAAAACCAAATGTAGCTAGATATTAGAAACAAAAACTAGCTACTTTTTAACAAGGAATGCAGTGTCATTTTTTAATTTAATAAAATTAATAAATAAATTTATAGTGTGTCCAGGAAAGTCCGCATCATATGGAACAATTTTTTATTATCCATTTCTCAGAAAATTTTATTCTTCCTAAAAGTTGGTGGCTTGTATGAAACCAAAACGGCAACAGTCAAATATGTAAACTTTGCTGCCATATACCGAGCGAATTAGAATATATGAATTTGTGATAAGAGAAAAGTACCTTTATTTTCATTATTATCTGTTGAAAATCTCTTTAAGAAACACCACAAAAAATAGGTTGCCGAAAATAAGGAAAGAAGTTTACCAGTGTTGCAAACGGTAATCAAGCATAGAACCACTTCGGTTCGACAAATTGCCTCTCACACCCAATGTAGTAAATAAAACATACAATACACTAAAGGAAAGACACTATTGCATCAGTACCATACCTATGACATCAGACATGATGCCATAGGTATGACATCGCCATCTGGTTTGAGGGGGTAATGGAAGAGGACAGATTTTTTTTGTTAATATTCTATGGACAGACCAGGCAACATTTACGTCAAATGGCAATGTTTCTTCACAAAATAGCCGTATATGCATGGAACGGATGGACGCTACACAGAGACATGATGATGACGTAGATGAAATATATCAACTTCGTACCCCGATAATGTGTAATGTTGCGATAATTCTAAATAACCCGTACTTAATAATAATAATAATAATAATATTTATTGATCTCCAATTTACATTACAGTATGAGACATGTCAATCAAAAATGTACAACTATCCAAACCTAATGAAAATGTTGCAAACTAAGGAAACAGAAACAGAAAGGAATGTATACCCCCATTAATATAAAGAAAAAGAAAATGGTGTTGTACCAGATGAATAACAATTATAAAATAAGTAAAGGCAAGTATACTACAACATAATGACACACAAAAAAGAAAAAAAACACCCAAAAAGTGAATAACTAAATAATGATCCGCACACTAGAAATCAAGCGCAAAAAATTCTTCGTGGCTGTAGATCACATGTGTTAATAGCAGGGCTTTTTTGGGATGGGTTGGGTTTGGTTGGGGGACCCAACCAATCCCAACCCATCCCAACCCAAAACGAGGGTCGCGGAGGGTCAAATGAGGGTCAATATGCAGGGTCTGTTGTGATTATACAGGGTCTGTATAATTTATACAGGGTCTGTTGTGATTATACAGGGTCTGTATACAGGGTCTGTATAATTTATACAGGGTCTGTATGCAGGGTCTGTTGTGATTATACAGGGTCTGTATAATTTATACGGGGTCTGTATACAGGGTCTGTTGTGATTATACAGGGTCTGTATACAGGGTCTGTATAATTTATACAGGGTCTGTTGTGATTATACAGGGTCTGTATACAGGGTTTGTTGTGATTATACAGGGTCTGTATACATGGTCGGTGCACGTATTAACTTCTGTACACATATCTTACAACACTCCCCGATCTTAGGAACATCATAATATATTCGCCACATGCTGTATTTAAAAAATGCATCGAGGGGCGTTCTAACTTCAAAATTGGGAAGCTCTGACGAGGGGGCCCTGGGGCGGAGCCCTAGGTGGAGTGGCGAGGGGGCCACAGCGGGGGCGGAGCCCTAGCTGGAGGGGCGAAGGGGGCCCACTCTGAACTTGAGAACCTCTGGAGTTAGGCGCCACTGAGTACCACTGGAGTTTGGGGTCAATCGAGGTCGTCCATGCTAACGCCATACCTACTCATCTTGTTCGTATATATCAACTTTGGGGTGAATTTGCAATTATTTTTTTTTCGATCCGCCCCTTACTTTTCGAGATATAAGGATTTGTCGCCAAAACCGGAAGTTATTTTTGAAATCGTAATAATAACGCCTTTTTGGCCGTTTTTCTTTACGTTCGTATATACAACCCCAATAGCAAACCCTGTGGTGTTTTTATTTTTTCGATCCGGCAACCCATTTAGAAGATAGAGGAATGAGTCATACTTTTCAAAAGTGATAGATCTAAGGCCTTTTCGTAAAATTCAACAACGCCATTTTGTTTGTATTTGTCAAAACCGACAGGGGGGTTTCTGTGGCGGGGGGGTGTTTTTTCAATTATTTTTTCGATCCGCCCCTTACTTTTCGAGATATAAGGATTTGTCGCCAAAACCGGAAGTTATTTTTGAAATCGTAATAATAACGCCTTTTTGGCCGTTTTTCTTTACGTTCGTATATACAACCCCAATAGCAAACCCTGTGGTGTTTTTTATTTTTTCGATCCGGCAACCCATTTAGAAGATAGAGGAATGAGTCATACTTTTCAAAAGTGATAGATCTAAGGCCTTTTCGGAAAATTCAACAACGCCATTTTGTTCGTATTTGTCAAAACCGACAGGGGGGGTTTCTGTGGCGGGGGGTGTTTTTTCAATTATTTTTTCGATCCGCCCCTTACTTTTCGAGATATAAGGATTTGTCGCCAAAACCGGAAGTTATTTTTGAAATCGTAATAATAACGCCTTTTTGGCCGTTTTTCTTTACGTTCGTATATACAACCCCAATAGCAAACCCTGTGGTGTTTTTATTTTTTCGATCCGGCAACCCATTTAGAAGATAGAGGAATGAGTCATACTTTTCAAAAGTGATAGATCTAAGGCCTTTTCGCAAAATTCAACAACACCATTTTGTTCGTATTTGTCAAAACCGACAGGGGGGTTTCTGTGGCGGGAGGGTGTTTTTTCAATTATTTTTTCGATCCGCCCCTTACTTTTCGAGATATAGGGGTTTTATCTCAAAGGTGCATCGAGGGGAATTCTAACCTCAAAATTGGGAGGCTCTAACGAGGGGGCCCTGGGGGCGGAGCCCTAGGTCGAGGGGCGGAGCCCTAGGAGGTAGAGCTAAGGGGACCACTCTGAAGTTGGCAACCTCTGAAGTTGGCAACACTCTGAAGTTAGCCTTTGGCCTTTGGCCGTTGGCCTTTGGCTGGAGATTGTTTCAAGGTCGTCCATGCTGCCGCCATACCTATTGCTGTTTCCATTTTAATGTGTCGTCTAATTGCATACCTAAAAAAGTGACTGCTTCCCCAATACCTATCTGATCCTCTCCAATGGAGTTAACCAAATTTGGCAACACGGATAGCGGTGACGATCTGAACACTAAACGTTTAGCTTTAGCAACATTCAGTGACAATCCATTTGCTGAAAACCACGTGCCTGCCTCGTCAAGGCAGTGTTTGGTCGCTTCCTGGATACCAGAGCCCTTACCCGCGATCAATATGGTCGGTTATTTACTTAAGTCAAAGAAGGTCTTTAGGACCATATAGCGAGAAATCAGGTGGCATAAACTTTGAACATTTTACATCACGTTTTTATAGGAGCCCATTGTGTGCCCATTGCAGCACCGGACGGAGCGCACTGGTTCTTTTTTTATTTAAACATTGCACTGGCTAAATAAAATGTTGTCGGAACGACGACAACTGATTTCGATAGGATTTTTCCCCAGAAATCTGTATCTGGCCACAGGAATAGTGAGTTGGCTCTTTTTTTCGGAAAAAACAGTGTTAAAAATAAAAAAAAAAGTTCGAAAAAATTCAAATATTCCCGTCAACCCAAAAAAAAACCAATTTTCCCGCCAACCCCAAATAAATCAAATGTGCCTGCCAAGCTCAAATTTTCTCGCGCTAACGGCATGCCCACCATCTTTAGGACCCCATCTTCTTATTTTAAACGACACCATCTTCTTATTTTAAATGGGGTTTTAACGGCATCTTCGAACACCATCTTCTTATATTAAGGGCGGGTTTTTCAATAACAGTTTAATCTACGAGACACTATTGAACGGCATTCTTCTTATTTTAAACGACACCATCTTCTTATTTTAAATGGGGTTTTAACGGCATCTTCGAACACCATCTTCTTATATTAAGGGCGGGTTTTTCAATAACAGTTTAATCTACGAGACACTATTGAACGGCATTCTTTCTCCGTTCAAGGAACTTGTGTGTTTTTCAATGACAGTTCAATGCTTGATCGGCGTCCGTCAATGAACGGTCGATGTCGATCGTTTATATTCCGTTCAGGAGGGATTTTCAAGGAATTATGGGAAATTTTGTTGACATAACCTAATCTTACTGCTGTGTGGTGCTGTCTCGCTGTCAATTTTTACAATGGATGTGATAGACTTTAACGATGATATTTCGGACGCTGACGAAGACCATGCAGATTATATTCTGTACGCTAATGGCGGTAAAAGGCACAGGCGACTACGAATGTTACAGAGAACATATCATTTTGATAGGTGGGATGATTTGGATTTTGATTTGGATTTTGATTTGGATTACAGTACAACAAATAATACAGGAAATAGAGGGAGATGTTTCCTCTAAAACTGATAGGTATAAACTATTAAGATCATATAGTTTTCTGACAGTATTAATTTTGATTTGTGTGTATTTTAGAAACGTTAAAAGCCCTACGACAATGGTGCTGCACTACTAAATTATTCTTATTACACGATTCATTGTTATCAATTTTCACCTCAATAAACTGGCAACAAATACGATCACTACCAAATCTACTATATAGGTTATGTGACTTGTATTTTACGTTTCTACGGAAACCAAAGCGCTGTGATATTGGCGTTTCATTTGCACGAATGACACTCCGTATGAATTATGCTCAATAGGACGTATGATATCTGTTCAGTCGAACTGTTGCATAAATGGTATTGAAAAACCCATCACGGCGAACAAGAATTAAACGGCGTTCCGTAGAACTAAGAAATAAACTGCTATTGAAAAACCCGCCCTAAATGTCAACCCCCTGTCTACCATGTTGTCACTTCTGGTGGTGATTACCGGTCGTCATTTCTCATTTCCGGATACCACTTCCGGTCGGGACTTCCGGTCGCAATTATTCATTTCCGTTGCAGATTTCCGGTCGGCATTCCCGGTCGCCATCTTTTATTTCCCGTCCAGATTTCGGGTCGCCAGTTTTCATTTCTGGTCCAGATTTCCGGTCGGCACTTCCGGTCGCATTGTTTTCAATTGCGGTCCAGATTTACGGTCGACCCTTCCGGTTTTCAAAATCCCACATTTTGAAGCACGTTTTCATTTCCGGTAGGCACTTTCGGTCGCCATTTTTCATTTCCGGTCTAGATTTCCGGTCGTTACCATTTTTCATTTCCGGTCCAGATTATCGGTTGGCACTTCCGGTCGTCATTTTTCATTTCCGGTCCACCTTTCCGGTCCGTGCAACCGTAACTTCAGACAGGGCGGAGCTAACAATTTCCTGCCATATTTTCCCACGCGAACCTAATCTCTCTGGAGTTTGAAGACTACGTTCAAGAGTTGGATGACGTCATAACTACAGCTTTAGTGCGCAGCTAATTCAAACGCAACCGGAAATCGTACCGAAGACAAAACATGAGTTAATTTACCTACAGTTCAAAATCCCTAGTGAAAACCCTCATTTGACCCTCCGAGACCCTCATTTGACCCACCCAGACCCTCATTTGACCCTCCGAGACCCTCGACTTGTATAAATAAGCTGCCACAACTGCTGAAACCTTATTAGTAATTAAAATGTATAACTGTACAATATGTATAAAATGGAGAGAACATTTCTGTTTACCATTAAGAAAGATCTAAAGACAAAAAGAACAGTGAAGTAGTAACGTTGAACCTTAGGGATGGCTTCGAGCAGCTGTGAACCCGGGCGGTTGTGTTTGCTACAAGTCACCTACATCCTGCCGATCAAGTAGAAATACACGTCTGGAGTGAGGCGTCAGTAAAAGCTTGAGGATGTATGTGATTCGGAGATGCGAGAAAAGTAATCACTAATGCCGATAATTTCTGGAATCCACTCAGAGAAGGAAGGGTAAGTGTGCCATACATAGCAGTGAGACGAATTTTCACCAATGATATCTGTGGTTTACACGCTACTATATTTACATCCAGAACGGAGGGTTTAACTCCCAACACATTTAGTTTTGAGAGCACATGAAAGGACGACCATGTTCTGTACACCCCTCCGGGAGTCCTCAGCTTCTATAAATACTTAACAGGTCAAGTTTACTTTACTATAAGAACAACTATGAAGACGAGACATGACGAACAGAGACACAGATCACGGATACCGTGGATACATACGAGTCAACCTAGTCGTATTACGTCACAGATAATTAAAATTAGTAATGCAATAAGACAAAACCAGTTATCTATCAAAAGTGGACAAAGCGACCATGACAATATGCTAAAAGAAACTTATAAACCACTCACAGAACCGCTCATCAAACTAAAAAAAAATTAAATCGGAGACACAACCTGAACTTGACCTACTTGTAAAGCGACAGCCTTGCCAAAACGGATCTGTTTAAGGCAGAACAACCTCTTTTGATACAACCAGCCCGAGTTATATCAGCTTACAGAAGATGAGTTCAATAAACAGCGATCTGCACCTGATTCATACACAATCACTCCATTTCGAGGTGTAATCCCAAAACCGAGAAATTGATCACAACCAGAGTTCTTGCGTGATGATGTTTCTTTCCAATATGACCCTATAGAAGATGAAGATGTCCTAGAAGAAGTCCTGATGTTCTTAACGAATATCTTGAGCAATACGATCCGTTACCGAGGACATATATTGAGGGAATACTAACAAATGAATTACAGGACATTGTTTACGGAGTGTCTTTTGATACGCAGACAGAAAAATGGGAGATTGGAGATGATTTCGTACCTCTCGATGGAAAGGATTTAATTATAAAGGGAATTGGATATACTGGTACACCAGGGTTGTATGATTTACTTTTCAAGAAGCAGCCTATTGTTTACAAGACCGCTGATGTAGATCAATATAAACTTATATTGAAAAGAACAAATGCTGATCGTCGATCAAACCATCCTGAGAATCGGATAAAGGGTACTTACCGAGGGGGCTTACCGAGTACAAAAGCATCATTAAACCAATGTTTGATGTTCTAACTGGAAATACTCGTACGAGAGCAAAGGCAGTAAGCATAAAGGAAGGTGTGGGTTTAATTGCAGATGAGAGGACATCACCTCAATATATGTACTCTGACTACATAAATGATATTATCGATTGATTACGGGTGTTGGTCAGTTCACAAACCGCAAGTAAAAATACAGCTGATAATGATGAAATTTCGTTTATCATCGAGGAACTTCGAGAGGCTGCTATTATTGAATAATCATTTAAAGGTATGCGTCCTTACTTTAAAATGTAAATACAAAATGATCAATAATCTAAAATGGATTAAACAAAGTATGCTTGCACTAATGCCCGATTGCACCGTATGTATTAAGCTTTACTTACGTATGGGATCGTACTTAATGCCCGTTTGCACCGTATCTGCTAAGCCAGACTTAACTTTAGGAATGACTTAAAACTCAGTCGGGCTTAAGTCGTCGTTCATTTGCACCGCATATGTGTAGGAGATTCCTATCTTAAGTTATGCGTGATTTGGCAACAAGGTAAAATTTTAGTAATATCGAGAGATGTTGGTACCAATCTGGTAGTATTCTGTCAATATTGTCAACTTTACAGTCATATTTTTTTCACTAGTATACTTTGGCGGTAAATTTGAATTACTTTGATAATGGCAACAAGTACTGCAGTTATCAGCAATACACAAAATTTTAAGGTTACATTATAACAACTTATTTTACTTTCATAAGAATGGACTTTAACCCTGGGAATTATGCTAATGAAGGACCAAAGTCAATTGATCAGGTTCATTGAATGACTTAATTCAACCTCCATTGACCTCCGTTCAGCCAATCACGAGTACGCAATCCGTTACCTAAATTTAAGCCAGTCTTAAGCCACCGTTTTTCGTGGGCCTAACTTAGGTCGTTCTTAACCATAGTTAGGTGACAGATTGGTGACGGTGCAAATGAAATCGATGACTTAAGTACGATCCCATACTCAAGTAAAGCTGAATACATATGGTGCAAACGGGCATAGTCATCGATTTCATTTGTACCGTCACCAATCCGTCATCTAACTAAGGTTAAGAACGATCTAAGTTAGGCCGACGAAAATCGGCGGCTTAAAGCTGTCTTAATTATAGGCAACGTATTGCGTACTCGTGATTGGCTGAGGTTGAATGGAGACGTCATTCAATGAACCTGATCAAATGATTTTGGTCATTTATTAGCATAATTCCCAGGGTTAAAGTCTATTCTTACGAAAGGAAAATAAATTGTTATAATTTAACCGTAAAATTTTGTCTATTGCTAACAACTGCAGTACTTGTTGCCATTATGAAAGTAATTCAAATTTACCGCGAAAATATTCTAGTGAAAAGATATGATTGTAAACTTCACTATTGACAGAATACTACTCAGATTGGTACCAACATCTCGCAATATTACTAGAATTTTACCTTGTTGCCAAATCATGCATAACTTAAGATCGGAATATCTTACACATATGCGGTGCAAATGAACGCCGACTTAAGCTTGACTTAGGTTTAAGTAATTTTTAAAATTAGGTCTGGCTTAGCAAATACGGTGCCAACGGGCATTAATAAATGTGTTACGAGTTCCAAGGCTATTCTTAACAATTATATTCCCTTCATAAAAATAAACTTTAAATTATGGAAATAATGCTAATAATCACGAATATTGTTCGATTAGGTTTATTGAATGACATACTGTCATACGTTTTTTGACAGATGTCGAAATCAACTTCTATTCAGCCAATCACGAATACGCACTCCGTTGCCTATGTTAAATGCGGGTTTTCCTAGGAGCAGGTTTTTTACGCAGCGTACAACTGAATAGAGGCATTTCAAGTATCAGCTATTTAGGTGGGCTACTTATAATTTGGTTAAGGGATATTTGCGTGTTGTCAAAAGGGACAGTCGTCTGAGAAGACGTACGTCCAACGTTCATGTCAATTTTTCACATGTGGTAGAAAGAATGAATGCATGACAATCGCATCTTAACTAGCTCATTGTCACTTTTGACAATATGAAAAGAACTTCTAACATTTTGTAATTTTACATTACGTTTTGTTTTGCGTTGTACGCTGCGTAAAAAACCTGCTCCTAGGAAAACCAGCCTTTAGGCCAGCGTTACGCCGCCGTTTCTTTTGTGGGTCTAACTTAGGTCGTTCTAAAGGACCAAGTATAGTGACGTGACCGCACCGTAATAACGTAGTGTAAAAAGATCAATCTAAATAATATCCACTCCGCGATTATAGTGACGCTCCGTAAACCGTAAAGTTTGTTCTCGACCGCAACGAATTTCATCTCCTGCGTGTAGTTTTACGTTTTCCGGCGTATGCGCGCGTATGGCGCCATCTGTACGTGTACCGGCGAGTGAATAGCAGTTTCCAGTAAGTTGTAGGTTAACTGAGAGCATTTTGGTAGTTTGTGGCAACGAGAACACAGAACGAGAACGACTTCAGAATGAATTGTTGCTGCAACAAGCCCTGCGTCCTTAATTTATTATTTCTACCACGATCTACCATTGATTAATACGATCAACAATAACACTGACATGTGAGATTATGTGCCGTTGTGTATATACTTGTCCGCTAGATAGCGCTTAATTTGTTTGAATTCATTGCGGCACTATAAATACTAATTTCGTCGTCCGGAACGGCATGCGGTACGGCACGTTACGGATTGCGTTTTTGTGGCACTATACGGGTCCCTTAAGCTTAGTTAGAACACAGATTGGTGACGGTGCAAATGAAATCGATGACGTAAGTACGATCCCATACTTTATATGCCTTATACACACAGTGCAAACGGGAATAAGTCATTCTTAAAATTAGGTATGGCTTAGCAAATACGGTGCAAACGGGCATTAGTATATAAATACTTAGTATAAATAGTATATAAAAAATGGTATTTATATAAAGTCGGTCATTCCAACATCGTTGTTAACGGTAACGGTTGGGACTTATAGGATTATGCACTTATAATAGCATTCCGAATATACAATAAGGTGAGGATACATTTTACTATGGAGATAATGATACCCCAATTAAAATACCTACAGGAGCATTTGACATTAGTGATATTGAATCATATTTACAACGTATCATTAGTAGAATGAGAAATCAGTAGTTCCAATTACTATCAAAGCTAATAATAACACATTACAATGCGAAATTCTTAGCAAATTTGAAATAAATTTTACAAAACCAAACAAAATTGCACGAATTTTAGGATTTAGTCCAATAATAATCGATCCGGACAAATTTTACGAGTCGGATCTTCCAGTGCAGATTGCTAGAGTAAGAACTGTTCGAGTAGAATGTAATTTAGTTACAAGCGCATTTTATGATGAAGTGCGCTCACATACACATACAGTCTGTTTGCGATCCAGGTAGCTGCGTGATATGCTATCGACATAGAACAAAAAAATTTTGTTGATCTACCTATAAATAGCAGTAGCACTATCACAAATATATCATTATCACTCATTGATCAGAACGGGCAGGAGGTTAACTTACGCGGTGAGGAAATTCTAATTCGGTTAGAACTGAAGAGCGATACTTTGTAATATGGGATTAGTCATCAATAATCGGCGAAGGTATAAATACGACCCGCCTACAACTAATCCATCATTTAGTGAGAACTATCACACCATGAGGTTGTCTACGGAGAATAGAAATTTTTTTATATCTCTACGATTTAAATTGGTACAACGATGAGTAGTACATTATCTGTAACTAAAGGGCTCTCCTTGACGAGTCTATTACAAGTGAGCAGTCACACTTTCCTCGAATACAATCATTTACAGCAAACGATGAAAGTCGAATTCCGAAACAAACGACAGTCTTCAGTGCGTTCATTCCGCTAAGTTTCATATTCGGGTTTGCAAAAGATTATAAAAGGATTATTATCAATGCTCGGCAAGAGCTGGTGTTAATACGCTCACGCTCTGATAATAATTGTTTTCGGAACAAAGATTCTTGTGGCACAAAAAGGCTAAAAAGGCTTAACTTATCCAATGTCGAATGGAGGGTGCAATATATTACCGTTGATGGTGAATCACGTTTGAAATGATTACAATTATTGAAAAGTGATATACCCATAATAATTATTCCGTTTCGTAAATGGGAGTTGCATGACCTGCCAGCGTTACGTGAGGCAACCAAAGACATTTGGTCTGTCAAGACAGGTACTAATTTGGACAGACCTCGGTTTGTATTTGTGGCATTCCAAAAAGGAGTTCCGGAGCATATCCATCAAGACGCTATCCATCTGACTATAGCCATGTACTCATAAAAAAAGAACAAAACTATAACTCAAAAACAATAGCATGCAGTTAAATTAACCATTTCCGAGAGGTGTCCTTCAGAAGGACACCTCTCGGAAACACTTCTTAGTTTTATGTAAGTCACCTGTTTTTTTTTGCGGAAATGCAACAAATTCTGTAACTATGTATTCGAGTATAGGCTAGTAAAGCATATTAGTCCTGGCTACCTTTTGACTACCTGTTTAGTGGATTTTTTGTTGTAAAATATAGCCCTATAAACTCCCTTATAAATTATCTCCACTCGAAAGGTGACACGCTGTATACAATGTGTGGCGTGTTTCTTTTACCTATAGGTGACCGGCCGTATTCGGTAAGAACGGTTACTTGTACCAAAAAAATGCATTTGACATTTCTTGTAGATGATTCAAAGCTCTAGCAATTTTATCCCAACTTTCACTCTCGACAGACCATAGGAAGGAAAACATTGACAAAAAAAGATTTTTAAAGATATACATATTAAAACAATTTTTGTTTTGGTTGCCACTAAAAAAAATGTGTTATTTTTTTCTCTTGTAGCATTCCATGGTCTATTTCTTTCACCACTACGAGCTACCGGCCATCCTCCACCAAGAGCAGATCCAGCAAGTGCTCAGGCAGACCACCGCGCGGACTGAGGCCCGTCTCGTAGCCGCCAATCCCCTAGCCGTCCGAATCTCCCAGTTGGTGTCAGCCGTGCGCTCTTCCGCCACCACACAGACGTCCACCGCCGTCAGCGCCCAGGCGTCCACCTCCACTTCGACGACGGTCATGACCACGGTCGGCACTTCGGCACAACCGATCACCTCCAGCCAGACGTCGCAGACGACGCCCGCCGCGGTCGAGTCATTTGGCGCCCAGACTTCTCCTACCGCCTCCACCACGGCAGTTGCTAGCCAGACTACGGAGAGGCCGCCGCCGCCACCGCAAGTTCGCCCTACCGGCGGTTCGGACGAAATGTGAACTCACCTAGATGAGGACAGTTTAGTTTTGTTCTAGTTTTTTTTCGTGTGTATAGGCATATGTTCGGTTCGATTTTGTTGATTTGTTTTTAAACGTATTTAGGAATTTTTTAGCGTATTTTAAGGGAGATGTATATGCTTATTCGCTCTAAGGTATAGTGAGCTGAACTGCAGCGGTTTAAGTTTGTGAATAATAAATTGAACAGAATTATGGTTTTCTTCTTTGGTATTTATGAGTGAATAGTATTCCAATCTTACAACCAAATTAAATCAGAAACAGGTATTCCCAATCTTCCTAAAATCTCAGAAGTAAACCCTATCAAATACGATCAAATACACAGACTACTTCAGAGAATGCAGTCAGCAAATTTTACTTTATCATACGCAGTATTATCATACGCAGTATGTAAAGTATTGTGTGGATGTGTGTACCCGTTTTTGTGGCGACGATTCCGGAGAAACTGCTAAAGGTATCGGGACGAAACTTCACATTTAGAACTTTCATAACCAAACTTAGAGCTGAAAAGCTTTTTGTTGCAAAGGATCCAAAGGAACTGGTGGTTTACTCTTAGCATTTTCCGAAGATTTTGCAAATGAGCCGCTATTTGTGTAATGTCTTCAAAATATTTAAATAATAAATTAAAGGAGAGGACATTTTCTATAATTTATGTATATGACATATGTTGGTAGAATTTATAGTTTAGCTGCATGAGCAAATTCTATTTCATCGAGATCGGTCGTACTGCATTAAAGCTAGTAGCCAGGATATGTCAGATTTTTTGATTCTAATGACAGTAGCTAGTGTCAAACGCTAATGTTTTGAAAATACTACTGTCAATATAGGCTGCATTCGGATATTGAACACCGTTACACTTTTTAGAGACGATCGCATCCGTTCTAACACCGATGGGTCGTGCACTGTCGCCTATATCCGTGACACGCTTCGGGTAATATCGTGGCCATTCATAAGTAAGTGTCGCATTTGTCCACCTACTACAGTGATTGCAAGATTTGACAGTTGGCACACCTTTTTCAGTGGTTCGTAGTCTGAGCTGTTTGACTATATTTATAAGTTTGAATTTGATATACGGTAGAAATACGGTTCAAATCGTTACTTTTGTCCAGTTGTCCAGTTTTCTTACGAATTATTGTGCGTAGCGTGTTTTCTCAAACGTTCGTAGTGAAGACGAGCTAGTGTTCTATTTTTGGGAAACCCCATTTTTTTATTATATTAACATTGTATTTAAATTGTATTGTTTTTAAATAGGTATTTATATTATAACATATCGGAGGCCTAGCTGCAATACCACGTATGATCATGGTTAAAGCATAGGTGATACGTGGTTTTAGAGCTAGGCCATATACTAAGCAACACTAAAGAGTGAAGCGCTGTGTAAAAAGTTTAAACGGTGTAGAATATTTGAACAGAACTATTATTATAATATAACTAATACAACTCATATTGTGTAAGTGTTTAGTGATAGTGTGGACATATTGACTAGTGTTCAGACTACGAGTAGAGATACTAATTACGCATAAAGACGACATACACGAGAGCGATGGAACGTAGAAGAGGACTGAAGGCCATACACCATCATGATGGATATGATTATGTGATGGCTCGAACTACGCCTACAGTGAAGTATGTTTTAGACATGTTAAAGTTATTTATTACATAAATAAAATTTTATAGATATCTTAAATGTGCACACTTCCGTAACAACTGCCGAGCAGTTGCAAAAATGCCAGTGGGGGGAGACGCAAATGTGTTGGTCACTGGTCCGCCTCACAACCATCAACGCAACGACCAGGTACGTCTCATAGCTGCGTTTAAGAGGGCACTCAAGGATGCTGCTATTAACGAAGACCAGGGGTGTACCAAGATTATCTACGAAACAGTATCATTACGGTAAATATCTCTTGTTATATTAATATTTGATTATTATCTGTATGATTAAAATATATTTAGCCATCCCGATGCAGTTCAACACTGCCCGTATGAATCGGTGAGGTCGCAGATGTACAGGTGGAGAGCTGCAACCCGCCCACATTTGCCCAATACGGTGCACGAGTTATGGGCCATTTTAGAAACGGGCGACTACCCTCGATATTCCACGTGTACCAATGGAGGATTTGTGTTGGGTACAGTGCAACATCAAGACCACTCGGCACTAATTTTTGGATGCGCACCATTTATTCAACAATTTCAAAATGTTGACACAATGTTTGTTGATGCAGCATTCAAAGTGGTGCCAAGGCGTCCAATGTTTTCGCAGCTCCTCACAGTATTTGCTACGTCAAAAGGTCACGTAAGTTTGATCAAAAATTAAATTTAAGGTATGAAATTCTAACGTACTGTATATACGTTATTATATACGATATTGCAAATTATTGTTTCCGATACCAATAGGGCTGCGTTACAATACAGCTGTAAGTAACGGTAGACTAATATTCAGAGTCACTTGATATATGGTGGGTTCATGGCTCATTGTATCTAATAACATATATAATTACCTGTTCAAAATAATATAAACATAGAATGTGACTATCGTCTGCTCTCGTCTTGGATTTAAATATGCCAGTAGGTATAGGAAATAAAAAAAGTATAATTATTTACAGTAACAATTACAATTCTTTTACAACGTGGAATATTTTTTAAAACAGATTTTTTTTATGGAGGGTCATATAATTTGCAATATTTTTACAAAATTAAATTTCATTAACTTAAATATGTAGTTTATTAATTGTATAAGTGCGTTTCAGTGTGTACCTGATCTTATCTAGCAATTCATATTGCTGGAGTTATGGATTAGTTTTCCTTTAGGATAGTTTGGTGTTATTAAAATTATGTTATTAGGCCTTTCCCGTTTTTCACATTTTTATGGAGAGTAAGCACTCAGCCCTGTACACAGCAATTTTTGGATGGATGGTACAACGTTTCCCTGAATTTCATCCCAACAATATTGTGTCGGACTACGAACAGGGGTTAATTGTAGCTCTAGAGGAATGCTTCCCTAATGCAGTGTTCCATGGATGTTTTTTTCATTTTTGTCAGGTATAAGTCACTTCCAACAGTGTACATATGTTTAAAATTGACATATAATTATTTTACATATTTTTATTATATCATAGGCCGTATTCAGAAAAGCCAGAGCGCTAGGCTTGGTCCGAGCCTTGGTAGGTAACCAACAAGGTCGGCTTGTTTTAAAAAGTTATTACGCCTTAGCACTACTACCTGCAGATAATATGAATGAGTCGATGAATATCTTGCAAGTAAATATTTTTATTAAAGTAAGCCTACTTCATTTGATTAATCTTATTTTGCTATACTCTAGCAACAACATAACCACCCACTCTTTAGAGATCTTCATGACTACATGACCAGGCAGTGGATTGATCGGGTTACCCCTGCCAGATTTTCTCTGTACTACCAAGTCCACCGAAGTCATACCATAGAAGACTGAATAGCCGTGTAGTGGAGAACCCGAGTGTTTGGGATTTAATTAGTTAGTGTTATAATGCTCAAATCTATCATAACAAATTTGTGCAACATTTTTATTACTAACCCAAGCAGCACAATCACATGCCAGGCAGATGCCAGGTACATGCCAAAATTACATAGGAATGTGCCTGGCATGTGATAGTTACGTTTCAGGCATGTGCCTGGTACGTGCCAATGTCCGGCACATACAGGTGCCTAGCACATACCCTGCACGTACCCTGGTATATACCAGGTACATACCATGCATGTACCCAGAGTTTGATATGCCAATGGTATGTACCTGGAACAATCTATATACGTACGTAGCACGTTCTCAGCATATGCAGTGTGCATTCCACCAGGATATAGGGCACATTCGAGGAATATGTGCTAAGCACTTGCTCTTATATAGGATGGTCCCAATAAAACAATAAATGCTAATACACAAATCGCTCAACAAAAACAGTATACTCCTACAGGTTCCAATAACCAACTATGGTATTCACTGCTCGAGTTTTTGAGGTTAGGGTTAGAACATAGAATACCGGTTAGAATAGGCAACTGACAACATGCCGACACAAATTTTCGGCTGAGACGGGTAAGCACCCTTAAGGGTGGCGTTTGCCTGACAAAACATGACAGTAAATGTTAAAATTGGCTTTACTTATTTTATATTGCAGTTAGATTGACTACGTGCTTTGGGGTATAACTGTCACATGATAGGAATGTACCAGAACTGCAATCGTTCCTCTGGTACGTGCTAGGTATATGAGTTAGGAACCATTTAGGAACATTATTTGCGGCATGTGCCCGGCATATGCCTGGTACATGTCATCTGTACATGTACCTTGGGCATCTAAAAGGCATATGCCTGGTATACTCATGGAATTAAGTAAGTTCTATATATTTAGCAGTGTGTCGATGATACATCAAAGTACAAGTTTTTTGTTATTCTGGTCGACCGCTCGGCCGCTAAGTGCAAAAAATTGACCGTTTACGCTTCAACTCGTATATCGGAAATTTATTATTTGCGAAACATTGTTCGAATGCTTTGAATTGGTTTATAATGATTTATATGTTTCTATTTATTAGCTTAATGTGTAATTAATTAATGTAATTCATACTGTAAAATCAGTATGTTAGTTACTTAGAGCTAGTTACCCGTACGTTACCATGACCAAGAAATACCATAACAACGCATTGTTTTGTAATATTGATTATTATTAATTCTGAAGTAAAGACTGCAAAAAGAGTCTCAGTATTTTTACTTATCTAAAAATCGAATTAAGCGGTTTATACCCAAACATATGGTCCGTCGAGAACCCGGATTATTGGACAGCGGATAATCAGTAGAAGTAACCCCATAGAACGCAGTATTCGCATCAACAGAAGTAATCCCATAGAAAGCAGTAGCCCAATCGGTAGAAGTAACCTCATAGCCAGAAGTAACCCATAGGAAGTAGCAGACCCATACGTAGTAGCCCGATAAGAAGTAGCCAGTACCCAGTACGCCATCCTGTCAACGCCATTGCCTGTACCGGATACTCTACATCTGTCAAATCCCTCCTGTCAAGTCTGACGCCGAATATCAACTGGTCGAATCCCTTCTATACACTCCGACTCCGAAGTTCTTCTACATCGCCAGAGAAATAGCCAATTCACCCACACCTCTGATCCACACGCTGACTGGTTAACCGCAGATAAGTCTTATTTTTCCTATTTAATTGTTGCCTCTATTTTTATTTGTTACGATTTACCCAATCTGTCCAGTAGCCCAAAAAATACTTAAACCAATTCACAATATTTAGTAATGACGACCTCAACTGAGTCTTTCAAAAAAGAACGTGCTATATTAAAATCGCGATTAACTAGATTCAACACCTTTTTAACTCGTTTAGGCGAACATATAGATATCGATCAATTAAAGTTACGAATCCAGCACGATGAACCACTTTTGTCTAAATTCAATGAAGTTCAATTTAAAATAGAGATGTCAAGTGATGGGCTGGAAGACGAGGTCGAACGAGAAGCCTACGAAAATGATTATTTTAGTGCCATGGGCGTAGCAAAGGCAAGGCTTAATAGTCAGTTACACAAATTGTCTAACTCTATAGATAATAAGGCGTCTACTAACAATAGTCCCGAAGTCTTTAGTCGTGTCAAATTACCTAGCATACAGTTACCCGAATTTAATGGGGACTATCAATTTTGGAGTCATTTTATAGACATATTTGAATCTCTTATTCACAACAACACACAATTAAGTGAAGTAGAAAAGTTTCACTATCTTAAGTCATGTTTGAAGGGAGAAGCTGTACAAGCAATTTCGTCATTGGAAATCAATAATGCTAATTATAACATTGCATATGTTTTGTTAAAACAAAGGTATGAAAACAAAAGACTGATAAAACATAAACACATCAAGGCTTTATTCGAATTAAATCCTGTTAAGGCTGAATCACACTCACAATTGCGAAAGCTTCTCGATCAGTTTAATAAGAATTTCCGAGCATTAACCGTGTTAGGATTACCTACTAATAGTTGGGATGCTTTAATGATTTATATTTTGTCATCTAAACTAGACCCGGTATCTAGACGATCTTTCGAGGAATCAGTTAAGGATATTGAAGATCCCACTGTTAAACAATTTGAGAAGTTTTTAAATGAAAGATGTTTGCTATTAGAAACATTAGAAACCAAAACCAAATCACAATCAAACCCTAACGAGAACAAAAGAATTTTAACTCATGTAGCCCAACCTGCAAATAATCTGAAATGTTCATTTTGTAAACAGCCACACTATAATTTCCTTTGCGAAAAATTTGTCAAGTTGTCCTTTAATGATAAGTTAGAAGAAGTGAAAAAATTAAATCTTTGCAAAAATTGCCTCCGACCTGGACACATTCAGATAGATTGTAGATCCACAAGAAATTGCAAATTCTGCAACAAACGTCATAATTCGTTACTCCATCGTCACTCCAATCAAAACCCCATGAGTGAGCATATAAATCTAAACCCTCCTAGAAAACAAGAACCATCCAACCCAATTTGTAATTTAGCTGCATTTGATAAAAAATCAAGTATATTAGCAACTGTTCAGCTTCATATAATGGACAAACATGGAAGACCAGTATTGTGTAGAGCACTCTTAGACAATGGTTCCATGGCCAATTTTATGACATACGAATTGTACCAAAAATTAAATCTGAAGTCATTTCCTA
Source organism: Aphodius sticticus (assembly GCA_963966075.1). NCBI lineage: Eukaryota > Metazoa > Arthropoda > Insecta > Coleoptera > Scarabaeidae > Aphodius > Aphodius sticticus. Next base: position 45,889,946 of record OZ014507.1, on the reverse strand, counting down.
TTGATCAACCTTTAGGCGGAATCGCTAATAGCCACAGCAGAGCGGAACGCGTCTTAGAGGCAAGGATCGAATCAATCGATAAGAGATACATTTCTATTCAAGAATTCTTGTTATTAGATGGAATAACTAATAATTTACCACACACACCAATCGAAAATATTCAAGTACCTGACAACATCAAGTTGGCTGACGAATCATTTAACATTCCGGGCAAAATCGATATGCTTCTTGATGTAGGAGTTTATTACGATATTTTATGTATTGGTTTATTTAAATCAAATATAAAAGGTATTGTATTTCAAAAAACTCGTCTTGGGTGGGTAGTTGCAGGCAATTTAAGATTAAAGCTAAACAGCATTCAAACACCAGTGTGCAATGTAACATCTTTAAATAACTTAAGTCATCAACTACATAAAATTTGGGACATAGAAAATGAATTCGAAACAAAAAACTCTTATCCAATAGACGAATTTTGTGAAAGGCATTTTTTAAACAACTTTAAGCGCGAGAAAGATGGTAGACTTCAAGTAGCATTACCATTTAAGCAAGATAAGCCGGAACTAGGCACAACGAAAGAATTAGCTATCAAAAGGTTTCTGAATTTAGAGCGGCGATTTGCAAGAGAACCAGATTTCAAGCAGCGATATGTAAAATTCATTGATGAATATATTCAAATGAATCACGCATTTAGAACTGATCTAGTTGAAAATGACCAAGAAGGTTGTTTTTTACCACATCACGGAGTATTAAAGGAAGAACGAACAACAACAAAACTACGAGTAGTTTTTGATGCGTCAGCGAAATCTACCACCGGTTATTCGTTGAATGATACCTTGTGTGTAGGACCTATTCTACAAAGAGATCTTATTTCCATTATCTTGAAATTTCGAACACATGCATTTGTTATAGTTGGAGATATAGAAAAAATGTACCGACAAGTAAACGTTTGTCCCGGAGATCATAAATACCAGAAAATAGTCTGGAGAGATAACCCGGAAAATCCCTTGGAATGTGTTGTTTTAAAAACTGTAACTTATGGTACCGCCCCAGCTTCCTTCTTAGCAGTTAGATCACTGCACCAAACAGCTATAGACCACCAAAAAGAATTCCCTGATGCAAGTAGAGCTATCCTAAAGGATTTCTACATGGATGATTTGCTGACAGGTGCAAACTCAATAGAAAATACTCTAAAACTTAAACATGACATTACTCACATTTTGAGCCAATATGGATTTCCTGTCCATAAGTGGAGGTCAAATTTTCCGTTACAACTTCCAAATGAAACAGGACAAGACTTTATTGTATTTGATGGAGATAGTTCTAAAACGTTAGGTTTGTTATGGCACTCAGGTCGAGATTGTTTTGATTATTCCGTCAAATTTCATGTATTTGGAAAGATTACTAAAAGATCCGTTTTAGCAGCTATAGCACGTTTGTTTGATCCGATAGGTTTACTCGGCCCAGTTGTTTTAGAAGCCAAACTAGTCATGCAAGAAATATGGATGTCAAAGATTGAATGGGATGAATCTTTACCAATGGAAATATTTACAAAATGGGAGAGTTTTGTAAATCAATTTAAGTTAGAATCAGTCATTGCAATACCACGGTTAGTAACTCTGCCAGATTATAGTAATATACAACTACATGGATTTTCTGATGCTAGCGAGAAGGCATACGGCTGTTGTATCTACTTGCGAACTATAAATGCACATGGAGAAGTAATGACTAGATTATTGTGTTCCAAATCCAGAGTTGCACCATTAAAAACAATATCGCTACCACGTTTGGAATTATGCGGAGCTGTATTGTTAGTAAACTTGTTACAGAAGGTAAAGGAATCATTAGAAATTGAATTTGATAGTGTTCATTTATGGTGCGATAGCACAATTGTCTTACATTGGATACATTTGGAGCCAACTAATTTAAAAACGTTTGTGGCCAATCGAATAAGTCACATACAAACCAATGCAAATGCATCTATTTGGAGACATGTCCCATCAAAATTAAATCCAGCGGACTTAATATCGCGAGGGAGTAAACTCGATTCTCTATGCGATTTATGGTGGTCTGGACCTAGTTTTTTGGAAAGAAACGAAGAAGAATGGCCATCTAATACATTCGAAATAAACCCCGGAATAGATGTAGAAGAAAAGAAAATAAATTTAGTTTTGTTAGTTGTCGCTGAAGATTTTGAATTTGACATTGTAAAAAAGTGTTCCAATTTGCCCACATTACTGCGTATTTTTGCATATGTAAAGAGATTTATATACAACACAAGAAGGAATTTGAATAGCAGATGTTTAGGACGTTTAACCGTCAAAGAAATTTATTCCGCTCAAACTTCTTTAATAAAAAATGTTCAGACAGTAGCATTTTTTACTGATATTTTAAAATTAAGCCAAGGTAAATATTTATCGAAATGTAGTAATATTTTATCTTTAAATCCATTCATAGATGAAATGGGATTTTTAAGAGTAGGAGGACGTATTAGACATTCTCACATAACTTTCGATAAAAAACACCCCTTGCTCTTACCGTCTAACCATCACCTAACCAAATTAATTATTGAAACAGAACATAAAACATTGTTGCACGCTGGAAGTGAAACTGTACTAGCTTCAATTAGGCAAAGATTTTGGCCAATCAACGGCAAGAATGTCGTAAAAAGGATTATTAGACAATGTCATACTTGTTTTAAGTACAATTCACGAATTAATCAACCGATAATGGGTTCTCTACCAGTAGAACGAATTACACCAGCAATTCCCTTTTCAATAGTAGGTGTAGATTTTGCAGGACCCATAATGATTAAGAATAGTTTTTCAAATAATCGAAGTCTGATAAAATCTTATCTATGCGTTTTTGTGTGTTTTGTTACTAAGGCCATTCATTTAGAAATTGCTATGGATCTTACGACACAAGGATTTTTAAATTGTATCAAACGTTTTGTTAGTAGACGTGGTCTTTGTAAAAAGATTTTTAGTGATAATGGAACAAATTTTGTTGGAGCAAATAACGAATTTAAAAAAATATATTCGAAAATAGAACAAAATAGCAAAATTCAAAACTATTTCTTAAACAACAATATAGAGTGGTCTTTCATTCCTCCTCGTTCTCCCAACTTTGGAGGGTTGTGGGAGTCAAATGTAAAATCGGTCAAGAGTCACTTAATTAAAGTCGTAGGAAACGCGAATTTAACATATGAACAACTGTTAACTGTAATTTATCAAATAGAGGCAATAGTTAACTCTCGTCCCTTGGTCTCAAATTCCACCGATCCTAACGACTTATCTGCGCTAACCCCAGCACACTTTTTAATCGGACGTACTATGATGGCAGTTCCTGATATACCATCTACTGATATTGAGGACCAGCTATCCAAAATTAATTGTTTGAAAACTTTTCAAAGACAACAGTTAATTATACAACACTATTGGCAGCGTTGGTCTAAAGAATATTTATCTAACCTACAACAACGATCAAAATGGAAAGCTAATTCATACAAAAACATAAAACCCAATCAATTGGTTATTGTCCATGAAGACAACATACCACCGTTACAGTGGAAATTAGGTCGTATTGTTGAAGTATATCCTGGCCTAGATGGAATAGTACGAGTAGCTGATGTTAAGACTATTAGTGGTGTTTTCCGGCGAAGCACACGAAAACTCAGTCCTCTGCCTGATTCAACAGTGCCTTAAAGGCTAATAGTGCTAGTGTTTGTTTAGTGTTATAATTTGTTATAATTTATAATTCATTGAAGGCATTCCTTCAAGGCGGGCGGCTTATGTAAAATCAGTATGTTAGTTACTTAGAGCTAGTTACCCGTACGTTACCATGACCAAGAAATACCATAACAACGCATTGTTTTGTAATATTGATTATTATTAATTCTGAAGTAAAGACTGCAAAAAGAGTCTCAGTATTTTTACTTATCTAAAAATCGAATTAAGCGGTTTATACCCAAACACATACATTTCAATGTAATTGTGCTTTTATTAAATATGACGTTAATTTTATATTAATAAACATAAAAGTTTTCGATTACATGAAATAAAAATCTCATTTCAAGATATTGCATACAACACAACAAATTATACTTACAACCTTATTGCATCTAATAGTTTTTTTTGTGTTAATAAATACAAAAATCAATTTGTTGTTGTCAATATTTTTACTTTTCAGGTTATTTCAGCACTGACATATGTATTAACATTTATTCACAAAATAGATATAAATTAAAATTAAATTCCTTTAAATTTGTCTTTATGGTAATTTGTTAATTGTGATTTACTGGTGCTTTCGAGATATTTAGCTTCAACGATATTTTGCAGTGTTTAACTTAATAAACAGAAAGGAGTATGTATATTTTGTATAGCAAGAATGTATCATTACTATTTTTTTATATTATTATTTTGTATTTACTTCACAGCAATATGTTTCAAATATCTGACAACTGAAGATAATGACAATTATGTATATCACTAATTTACAAAAATTTTTGGAAGCAAGCTTTAAATTTTCGACGAATTTTGATGGAATGTAAATATGTTATAATTATTATTTAAAAAAAAAATAAACTAAAATATACGACCATCTAAAAGAACATTTATACAACATTAAAATGATTTCATCCAATTTGACCTGGGATGAGTATAAATTGTGTTAGTAACGGGTATATAATTTCCCAAAAGGAGACGCTTCAGAAAGAAAAGTTGTTGGTTTCTCTTACGTATAGCTTTTATTGCATATTAATTACAATCATATGCAATAAAAGGTATATACGTAAGAGAAACCAACAACTTGACGATTTGAACCAGGGACCTTTACGTCGCTAGCACAATGCTCTCCCATCTGAGCTATTGACATTGTGCTAGCGACGCAAAGGGCCTTGGTTCAAATTCAGGTTGTGGCTGTAATTTTTGATATATTTAAAATTTACATCCCGCCTGTATGTTACCATATTATTAACTTATAATATTACTTTGACAAAGTATGTCGTTAAACATTTTCAGTTCTAGTTTATATTGTTTGGAAATTAAAAAGACCTTCATTTTTAATGTATATGCATTTTAGCTAACCTTACAGTAAACAATTCATAAGTCAAAATGTCACTTTTAACTTATTATCGTTGTTAATGCACGCCTCTTAATTTATTTAGAAAACAAATTAAGAAATAAAATTTCAAATAATGTTTCAGCTAATATATAGTAAATGAAAAATGTGTGCTTATTGAACTGGAACTATATTACAATAAAACTTCTGTAGAGCTCTTTGAAATATTAACAAAAAAAGAAAAATAAAAAATTAATTAGTTATCAAACAATGCAAAACCAAAAATGAAACACAATAAATACATATTACAACAATAAAAAATTATTGATTATAAGTTAAATTTTAATAATTTGTCTTAACAAATGAACAAAAGAAAATAGCAAAATGTTTTGTTTTTTTTTTCTAGAAAGTAGAAAGTAATATGTTTCATATGGTCTTATTGGTTTTCTCTGTTCCTTCTGAAGTTGGAGCCTTTTAAAATAAGATATTGTTAATAATTCAAACGGCTGTAACTTTTTAATGAATTGAAAAAGTAATTTACTTTCTGAAAAAAATTGTTTTGCGGAAGAAACGTGGGACACCTGTATATATTGCTATAATTTAAATTATTTTAGTTGTCAAGCATGTATTAGATGTCATGAAAGATAATTGAACATTAACTGCTGTAAAGTAAATACGGATATAAAATTTCCATTGTCCTTCATACAAAATAATGCTCGTCCTAAATGTAAATTTAAATTATGTTTAGAGAATTTATTTACATTTAGTAAATATATATTAAAATATTACAATTCTGAAATAGTCTATATTTAGTGATAATCCTTGGCATCAAGTTGATTTGCGCATTTACGTACTCACTTACTTAAGCCCGTCATCCTACTGCTGGGCAAAGGCATTTACTTGCGTAATTAATATGTGTATTAGTTAACATAAATTTATATAATGTGTCATGATATTACGCAATATCTTAAAATGAGCTTTTCGTATCATATTATCAAACATGTTTATTAATATTATTATAAAAGTAATTTTATATTTAATTAAATGCATTACCTACTCGTAAACTTAACTGTAGTGATCATATTTCATTTATTACATTGCAATGAAGATATCACATTAAGGAAAAGGTCGGACACGCTAAAAATAAACTAAATCCCGTTACATTACATCCATCGAAAAGCCACCTCGTGACGGACAACTTGTTGCGATGCGGCCGGGTCGAGGTAGAACAGTACACGAATATATAACCGACATACTATTTTCAAATCCTGCGATAGCGATACGAACTTACTTATTTCCATGACTGTACATGCCATCTGTACATGTACCTTAGGCATCTAAAAGGCATATGTCTGGAATGTGCTGGCACATAGTGTGCTGCTTGGGAAAAATACAGAATAATTTGTTTCAACTAATTAAATTAAATTATTAATAACTCAATTCAATTTTCCGGGCATACTTTCCTTAAAGTCTTTGAAGTCAGCATTAATTGCACATTAATATTGGATTAAAATCTATAATGTTCAGATAAAATGTCATATCTTTGATAAAAAATGACACTCTAGCTAAGTAATATTTATATAAGAATTAATATGCAATGCTCATGGTTTGTATTATATCATGGTTATTTATATTATGCATATGGCATAACAGCTAGAGTAATAAAACACATTGCAGAAATGTGTTGCGATGGATTTTGTTATTTCACTTTGTTATTTCAACTTTAATTGTAAAGTAATTCTCTTCAAGAATTTGGATTCATTATTGTAAACTGTATCCTTGGGCAAACATATGATAGCGGTATGAACACACTTTTTATTTTTAGAAACGTTAATTCATATTTAGAACACGGCCGTGATTGAACATGGACAGCTCGAAAGGGGACATCGAGTATTTAGGCAGGTAAAGCGCAAGCAGAGGCTGTTCAATCAGCGTTTGACAGATGCGCGGGAGGGTTTAAATAATGGCGTACTTACAACCCAAGGCTTTTTAAATTAGGCCATCCACTTTGTTGCGGGTGTGGATGCACATTTACATAATTGGGACAGAAATGAGGATTTGGAAGTATATCAGGGTTTACCAGTAACTGCTCACCCCCTCCCAGAAAGACCACTCCCAGTTCCACCCATAGAGGAGCTGTTGCCACCACCTCTACTTCCACTTGCAGAACCGGATCCGGTACTGCAAATATTGCCGCCACCTCTTGTCCCAGTTGAACATGCGCAACCTGAACCACCACCTGTAGGACCTGTAGGACATGAAAGAGAGCCACCTCCATTAGCTCCTCTCACACAGCGTCCTTACCTACCAGTTCATAGAGATCCAGAAAATTTGCCACCTATTCCACCGTTAGCTCCACTTTCCCGTCATCCATAAGTGAGTATTTGCCAAGGATATATTGCTGCTTTAATACAAAACTGATACAAATACATACATTTTGGTGAAGCCAACCAAATATTATCTGCAGGGGTTCAGATTAAATTACTTTGCTGTTGCTGAGTTGTGTTGCTTTTCTGCCAACAGTGGGGGTTTATGTAATAACTAAAAATTAATTAATAATTGAGAGTACCCCCAAATGGCAACTCCAAATCATTAAAATTGCATACCCAAATGTATTATGTTTTAATCTTATTAAATTCTTTTTAGGCATGGTGTGATATTGTTCTGCTTAGTATGATGTAACTGATATAAATATTTTTCAGACCACTGTTGCATCCAGTTTAGTAAAGAGCAGACAAGGATAGCAAGACAGCATGCTTATTCTTGCAGGTGATGGAACTGTCCGGCATACCAGTCTTGAGCATAAAATCGTTATACCTCATGAAGAAATGATCCTACAAACTATAAACCCCTCCTCCTTCCAAGTATTATGTGATATTAAAATGTGTAATTTTTGTGGTTGTTATATGTCCATATTATTCGGATTGCGGAAAGTATGTTATTATTGTTGGTAAGACAAAATTTCCAGAAAAGCATTGTATGCTGCATGGTGTTAACTAAATTATTTATTTGCTCTAAAAGTTGGTCTTTGATGACCCACTGAGCTCAACACCCTAGTTTGTAATAAGTATACCCTTACATTTTCACACTGTATATTTGCATGTTAGTTATCTTACTTTTTGCTGTGATTAGTATTTAAATTGATAGAAACTCTAAATATTTCATTAGCGCTATTAGATAGGACGAACGACTGTAAATACCATATCAACGCCTAAATTCACCAATAAGAGATAAATATTATTGATGGCATAACCCACATCTTCTACATATAATTTGTGAAAATGTTCCACTATCCAGAAGATAGTTATCCAATGGATTATAACTCTTGTTGAATGATCTTTCTTACACTCAATCAGACCGATTCTATAAAAAAACGTTACTAACTAACCACTTGGAAATGTCTTTAAAAATCTTAGCAATAAAGTGGTTTGTTAGCAACTTTTTTATAGATAGTCCAGTCATTCTAGATTTTTGATACACGTTGTATTAAGAAGATTAACTGCAGTCGATGAAACTGATACCAATCGATCGCTTCTGGTTGCAGTAGTAACATATTACAATCTTTAGAATCATAGTTAATAGCAAAATGTTTAATTAATGAACAACCATTGAAAAATTATGCCTATCAAACATTAATCCTTCATTCCTCGAATTTCACTCACTTAATCACAAAAATAAAGAATACCACACTGTAGCAGACAAAATTTACCATCAAAAGGATTCTGGAACCTGTACGAGAAAACGAAGGGTTAAGTTTGTATAATTTATTAAAGTATTTTTTTGCGAATCCAGAAAATCATAATCCAAAACTGGACTAAAAATCGGCCTGAATATTGCATAGAAACTGTCATTAAATCTACGATTCGTGGGCAAACGAGTATAAGTCGCTCTTTTTCCCACCCGTCATAGATTAATATCCTTAAACATTTATTAATTCTCCACAATCAAATTAAAAAAGGTAGCTTCCGATGTTAGTATGTAATTTTATTTTATTATGAATCTTGGGGCTCGAATCTCCACAATCACGCGGGATCTCCAAACACTAGGTTTTTTCATGTTTTTATTTATTATTGGAATAGCTAATTGTTGGATGGAATTATAGTTTGTGTAAACCCTTTGTACATAATATGCACGAAACTTAAACCCTTTTTCTGTCATGTTTTATGTATTAGTAGGATTGATAATTGTTGCATGTATCTTATTATAATTTGTGTGGCTAACTTTTATGTTCAAAATTAATACAGTATACTCTCACTAATCCATCTGTGACCTAATCTGCACTACGTACGGCCTAGAACGCCACACTACCTCTTGATCCGAACGCCCCACTTACTTTTTGACCCTGGTGTGAACAGAAAAATCATATTATGCCCTTGGTATCAATGGCCAACCTTATAGTCCGAACAACTCTGTAGTCCGGATGGGGGTTGCAAAAATGGATTCAGATTAGCGAGAGTGTACTGTATATGTATTGCAATTAACGTTTGGGTTCTCTAATTTTTTTGTATAAAAATTAATTAAATAAACTAATAGAACCTTTGGTTTATTTCATTCTATGTATTATTAGGATTGATAATTGTTGCATGTTGTAATTTGTGTTAAATAGTTTTATTATATATTTGTATGGTGTGGCTTTTACTTTTATATTTAAAATTAATATATGGATTGCTTAAACTTATAGAACTTTCTTTTAACTTTGTGTTATATTGTACATAGTTTGTCTGAAGTTCTTTGTACAGCAAATTGTGGTATTTATTATGATTACTTTCAGAGTTTTTTTCTGTTTTCAGCCATTTATATAGCTGATGAATGTGTGGTATTATTCAATAAAGTTTTATCATATAACTTATTTGTTTTTTTTAAGTGGTTATTAAAAATTCAAGAAAATGCCAAAAAAATTAATACACAAATTCACTATTGCATAATACATTATAGTGTCTATAGTGTGAACATCTCAAAACGTAAACCCCATGTTTTACTACCTTATCTATTCCAAAACGTGAACGATAAAGCTTTTGTCCAAAATGTGAACAAATTTAAAAAATTCTTTGTGCATAGGTATTACATACCTTGAAAATATTACGAGAAAAGGCATCCATATTTTCAAACCAACACTCTCTTCGTCAAAGTTACTTATATGAGTTGTAGTGAAAAACAATTAATTTTAACTTTTAATTAATGTAATTCCATTATTTGGTTATCATTTTTATAACCATATTAATTCTTATCTACCTATCAAGTAATTTGAACTTCTGGAAAACGTTTCTATACTGTAAATATTATGTAGATGGATTGATAAATGGTGTCTATTCACTCACCTTGATCGTGTAGAATAGGTAGGGAGGTACACTATACAAAACTACACAATATATCAATTAATAACAGCATTCACAAACAATACATCCATTTATAGATTATTTTCCAAGCGATCCCGAAAACTTTATTTTACAAAATATCTTTGACTAAGCATGTAATGTCGTTATTTCCCTCAGTTTTTCTGGTCTCTTTTATTTCGATTATTTGGTTATCATTTTTATAACCATATTAATTCTTATCTACCTATCAAGTAATTTGAACTTCTGGAAAACGTTTCTATACTGTAAATATTATTTAGATGGATTGATAAATGGTGTCTATTCACTCACCTTGATCGTGTAGAATAGGTAGGGAGGTACACTATACAAAACTACACAATATATCAATTAATAACAGCATTCACAAACAATACATCCATTTATAGATTATTTTCCAAGCGATCCCGAAAACTTTATTTTACAAAATATCTTTGACTAAGCATGTAATGTCGTTCTTTCCCTCAGTTTTTCTGGTCTCTTTTATTTCTGTTATTTCCGTTCTTAGAACACAAAAAAATCTGAATAATATGTATGAAATTAAGTTGTTAACCGTTCCACCACCCGAAGGACAATACATATTCATTGCATCTTTAAGTGCTCTACACTTCGATTACTTAAATAGTAACCACAGTTAAAAAGAACCGTACAAAGAACATATCAACCGTCTATTGAAAGGGCCCTAGTCAGATACAATTTTAAGTTATCTCTAGTCCATCGTTATCAGTATGGTGTTGCGTGATTTTCACCTGTAAATTTACAAACTTGGGGCTAATTTTTCATTATTCTATATACTTGATAATATGTTACTCCATAAATAACTTGAAACTTATTTTTGATCCACTGAAAAGGCCCTTTGAACAAGCAGGTACACTATATTATGTATGTTTTACTCTTTTTTTTTTGCTTCATGTATAAGTAAATGTTCATATGTTCCCACTAATTATTAAGTATAACGCCATTAATAAATTTATTTCGAGTTTTGTAGCCTCCCAACTTTGAGAACGTTATACTAGGCGATTTGGGTTATGTTTACGAAAAATCCTAACATGATCCTAACCTCCGAAATAAACAGTGACCTAGTAAATAACCAGATATACGCAAAACGCATCCGTTTACGACTGTGTACTACGCTCCTCCTCTCAACAGAATTATGAATGACATTACCGACCTTACGAAGCGTTCCGAATCTGCGCGAGTGTGACGAGTGTAGGACGCGTGAGACGGTCCCACTTTTTACACCTCTGCCTCTCATTTGGACGGTGTACCCGGTGTCAACGGAGTACAATATCCGGACGCAACTTTAATCGAGATATCTGTCTAGTTCTACTAGTTTTATTTTAATGCAGACATAGCCGATCTCGATCAAATAGAATCTCATGCAGCTAAACTATTAATTTTATATATAGTATGATAAAGTCATGTGCCTGGCCACATCAGATTTTTCTACCAGTAACAACCAGGGAGATGGATTATGTATGTGATGCTCCTCTAGTATTGTCAGGAATAAACATAGGTGGCGCGCCGGTACCATTTGCGTGGCAAATTCAAATTACCGATTTTGAATTAGTTTTGTTCGCTGTTGTAAGTTGTAAGTTGCTGTTGAAAGAATTATCACTGATTTTATTATATTATTTGGTTATAATGGAGACATATATCAATAAATAATGCTTGTTTACTATACAGGGTCTCTCACGACGAGCTGCCTATTAGAAATATATGGAGAACCAAATGAAATGAGAGATTGAAAATTTGTGGACTTACATTGTTGGACACGATCGTCTCAACTAAAATATTTTGAGTTTTCGCTTACTTCCGGTTACACCGGAAATATGTCAACTTTTATATTTCAAATGGAACAGCCTGTATTTTTTTATCGCATTTTTGTAATCTTCGTTAAATTTTAGATCAATTTTGTTATATTCCCTAACATGTGTCATTTTTTAAATATTAATTTTTTTCTTTAAAAAATGATATTATGTATGTGATGCTTGTCTGGTGTCGTCAGGAATAAACGTAGGTGGCGCGCCGGTACTACGGTTACTTTCAATTACTACCTTATAAATTATCTCCTGTGGCCGTTGGAAAAAAGTTGTCCGGCAAAATTGTTGCGAAGGTAACATATTATCGATACATTGGTAGAATTCTTCTAAAAGTTATACTGGCTGTTCAAATTATAAGATCAAAGTTGATCCTATACCTAAACTGTACTTGTACCTACTGAAATAGATTTTTAAACATCACAGTTGAAATTGCAAACATTATCAAATTTAGATTGCGTTTTTTCAAACGACTGAACAATTTGGAATAAACAGAACTTTATTAAAGAAGTCCTTTTAGGACATTTTTCATTATAATTAATTTAGTATTTATAAAATTATAAGCCTACAATAAAACACAATATTAAAAATAAAACAAAATCGTAATGTAAATTAAAAAAAAAAACTGCTTTACTCTATTTGAGTAACCGTTCAAATACGTTGCCGTTTTCCGCTAAACATGCCTCAATTATTTTTAATGTATTATTGTTGGTGGCGTATCTGATAGAGTTAGCACATAACCGATTGAAAGCAGCTCGAACTATATCTTTAATGTTTAGGGGAAAACGGCAACGTTTTTTAACAGTTACTGAAGTAGAATTAAGCAGTTTTCTTTTTAATTTACATAACAACTTGGTTTTATTTTTAATATTGTGTTTTATTGTAGGTTTATAATTTTATAAATACTAAATTACTTATAATGAAAAGTGACCTAACAAAACTTGTTCAATAAAGTTCTACTAATTCCAAATTGTTCAGTTGTTTTGATAAGCTATGTTTGCAATGATGTTTAAAGATCGATTTAAGTCGGTAAAATGCATTTCAGGTATAGGACATTTTACACAAAGTTTATCTAAAATAGTCCATAGAATTCAATCATGCATTCATATGATAGGGTTGCAATTAGAAAAAATCGACTTTTAGTACTTTTCTCGAATTCAACTTTGATCTTATAATTTGAACAGCCTGTATAACTTTTAGAAGAACTCTACCGATGTGGTTATAATATGTTACCTTCACAACAATTTTGCCGGACAACTTTTTTCCAACGGTCACATGGGATAATTTCTAAATAATTGAAGGCAACCGTGCAGCTGTCATTTTTAACGGAAAAATTGAATATCACAAAAATGACGCATGTTAGGTATCGGGAATGTAACATAAAATTGATCTAAAATTAGTGAAGATTTCAAAAATGGTATAAAATACAGGGAGTATTATGAAATACAGGAAAATATTAAAGTTGACACCGTTTCCGATCTAACCGGAAGTAACCTAAAACTCAAAATACTTTAGTTGAGACGATCGTGTCCAACAATATAAGTCTATAAATTTTCAAACTCTCATTTCATTTGGTTCTCTATATACTTCTAATGGCAGCTCGTCGTGAGACACCGGGTATATTATATTTATAATAGCTGCTTTGTTTTGCACATTTATGAATTGCTATTTAAGTATCGTTTACATCCACTTAACTTCACTTAACGTACGAAAAATTATACTTAACGTACGAAATTTGGATCCGTTCCATTTACATTCACTTACGTTAAGCTGCTTGACATGCGCATTTGATAGTGACACAATATGATATCCATATTTAATCATAGTGCTTTTATTATACAAATATGTGTATGTACACGCAAGTTAGATCAAGATTCCATCATCCATGTTAATAATCCGTTAATCGAACTAAAAATATTGCAAAACAACACAAAGATAACAAAGTTCAAGTCGCACGAGTTGATATTTAGGTTATGTTACTGTCACCCGCTGTCACCATCATCCAAATTGACAAAATCTAGAGCTTGTGATTGGTTGACTTAGTGCACGGATTCTGTTAAGTTGAAGTTGAGTGAACAAATCCGTACGTTACGTTAAATTTTTCTACGTTATGTGAATGTAAACGAAGACATATAATACAATGGAGTTCAACTTTCTCTCATGTTTAAGTTTTCGTACGTTAAGTTAAGTTAAGTGGATGTAAACGAGACCTTAAAGTATCGTTTACAGTTTACAGTTCCATTTACATTCACTTACGTTGGGGTGCTTGACATAACATTTGACAGTGACAATATGAAATCCATATCAAATCTATGGCTTTTATCATAAAAATAGGTTTATGTACACACAAATTGGATCAAGGTTCCATCACCCATGTTAATAATCTGCGAGTCGAGCAAAAAATATTGCAAAACAACACAATTACAACAAAGTTCAAGTCGCATGTGTTAATGTTTAGGTTATGTTACTGTCACCATCATCCGAATTATCAAAATCGAGAGGCTGTGATTGGTGCACTTAGCGCACGGATTCTGTTAAGTTGAAGTTGGGTGAACAAATCCGTACGTTACGTTATGTTTTTCTACGTTAAGTGAATGTAAACGAACACATATAATTCAATGGAGTTGAACATTTACTAATTTTTAAGTTTTCGTACGTCAAGTTAAGTGGATGTAAACGATACTTAAGCCTTAACATTTAATATGGGTTTCATATTGTGTCAGTGTCAAATACGCATGTCAATCACCCAACGTAAGTGAATGTAAATGGAACGGATCTAAATTTCGTACGTTAAGTATAATTTTTCGTACGTTAAGCTAAGTGGATGTAAACGACAGTTTATAGCTGAGCAAATCAAATTTAAGTTACGTGTAGCGTTCCATTTGCTTTTGTTTAGTTAGACAAACTCAGCATAACTACCACCCCTTGCCCCTGGTTAGTCACCCGCAAAGGTTCCTGAATTCATCTGGCTGAATTGCCGCCGGACGCGTTCCTTTTGCCTATATAGGTTAGCTTAGATTAGCTTAGACCCGCCAGACGAGCTCAACGACCATCAATGACCACCGTACTCCAGGCTAACTCCAACAGGAGCAGGAGAGCCATGGATCTCCTGATACAGTCAGCAACCAACCGCGGATGTGATGTGGTCCTGGTGTCAGAGCCAAACCAGGGAATGATTAGAGGCAAGTACAACTGGATAATCGACGAGACCGGGACAGTGGCTATAGATCGCGCTGGGAAAGATGCGCGAATCAGTGAAGCGGGCTCTGGACCGGGCTTTGTCTGGGTGAAGATGAGGGACCTGACCGTCTTTGCGTGCTACTGCTTACCTAATACCACCCTGGAAACTTTCAACTCCACCCTGATGGGAGTCATGGACGCTATGGCTGGCGACTTTCGCCTGGGGGTCGCCGTTCGAGGACAACAGCGGGCGACTTCTGCTCGAGCATGCGGGAAGCAGGGACTTGGACGTGCTCAATACAGGCACGACTCCTACATGGGAGAGAGTCACCTGGGCTTCATTCATCGACGTCACTATGGCGACACCAGCGGTTTCCAGACGAATCAGAGGATGGGAGGTGCTTGTGGACGAGACTCTTAGCGACCACGCAAATATAGCGTTCAGCGTTGGGTTGGCGGATCTTGGAGCAGCACCAGCGGTGGACGACGGGAGCAAACCTAGGAGAGGATGGACCTCAAATACAGCATGCCCTGAAACATCAGCTGACCTCTGGCAGAAAACTAGCACCTCTGGCTGGCATGCTTAGGCGAATCTGCCAAAAGCACTTTCGGAAGAGGGGCCCCATACGGCAAGAGAGGCGCGTACTGTTGGAGTGAAGAACTGTCTCCCAGTTTCCTTGCCTCTCCGGCAAGGAAAAGTTGCCTTCGCGCCAGACGGTCCTACACCAGGATCCACAGGTCTGGCACGGAAGACGAGCAGCAAAGGGGGCATACCACGAGGGCAAACAAGTCCTCAGGCGAGGCATAAGACAGGCTAAGAACGAGTCCTGGAAGAGACTTGTGGATGCAGGGGTTTGGGCTACAAGATGTTCACGAAAAAACTGATGGCGACCCCCCCTTTGCCAGCTTACCGGGCCGGATCTTAAGACCGTTATGAGGGATCTGTTCCCAGATGACACTACTCACGAGTGGACCCCACCCACGGTGGAAATAGCGAGGATACCATGTTGCACTAAAGAGGAACTGCTGGCGGCCGCAAAGTGAGTCGGCGGGAAGAAGGCACCGGATCCTGATGGGGCTCCGGCCGGCGTAGTAAAGATGGCGGTAGAACAACACGGGGAATAGATACTGGGGAAGAGATAATGTACAACTCGGTCTTACTAAGCGGACACACCCCAAGCTGCTACTGGAAGGGCCAGACTCGTCCTCATTCCAAAACCAACCAAAGAGGGACAAGTAGAAACCACCTACAGACCCATGTCTTTGCTGAATGCAACCAGCAAGATTTACGAACATCTACTAATGGAGAGACTTCTCAAGGAGCTGGAAACAGGGGGGATTGTCGGAAGATGAGTTTGCTTTCCGGAAGGGCAGAAGGGCGAAAACGTTGAAGAGGGGCAAACGCCAATATTGTGCCATGCTAACGCTCGACATTAAAAATGCCTTCAACAGCGCGCCGTGGGATAGGATCGTTGACGCAATGGCAAGGAAGGGCTTCTCCCCTTACCTGATAAATAACGTACAGAGCTACCTGTCAGGAAGGACGATGGACACAGGAGGGGAAGAAGTGACGGTGCGAAGAACAGTGCCCCTGGGCTCCGTCATCGGACCGCTGCTCTGAAACCTTTTTTTCGACAGCACTTTGCGCAGGCTGAGATTCTACGGGGTCGAGGTGGTCGCCTTCGCCGACGACCTGGCGATTGTGGCTAGGGGCGAATCGGCCCGGGAGGTACAGGAGGCCCTGCAAAACACAGCGGACCAGTTCACGGACCACTTGGAGAACCAGGGCGTCTGCTTGGCCCCCAAGAATTATGAATTGGTGGTGCTGCACAGTCCGGCCAGACCTGAACGGCCAACCCTCTATCATGGGACGGCATATAGACGCGACGAAGCAGGTCAAATATCTGGGAGTGGTGATGGGCCACAACAACCGGTTCATCTCCCGCATCAAGTATGTCTCCGACAAGACCTCGCTAACCACCAGGGCTATCTCGGGACTCATGCCCAGAGTAGGTGGGGCGAAGCAGAAGAAGAGACAGCTGATTGCCTCAGTGGTGCCTATCGTCCTGTATGCAGTCCCGATATGGAAACACGAACTCAAGTGGCAGACCCACAAAGATAAGCTTAATAGTGCAATACGGAAGGTCAACAATCACCACATCGGCGTACAGGACGGTATCGACGGAGGCTCTGGAGGTGCTGGCCGGGAGGATTCCGGCCGACCAAATGGCCGAGGTGAGGATTGCCCCAGGGAAGATTGAGAGGAGACAGGCGGAGATAAGAGCACTCCAGAGCTGGCGGGAGAGATACAGCCAACCAGGGAAGGGAGCCTGGGCTCGAAGATTGATCTCAGATCTGGCAGCCTGGATGAAGAGACCGCATGGCCAGCTGCAATACTTTCCCACCCAGGCACTCTCCGGGCATGGCTGCTTCCGGACCTACTGGCCAAATTCAAACGATCGATGACAAACACCTGCGTCCACTGCCAAGGAAAAGAGGTCACCGCCCAGCACGTAATCTTGCAGTGCCCGCGCTGGATCAACGAAAGAGAAAAGATGGAGAGAGCCACCGGACGACCCGCTCTTCCAGAGAACCTGGTATATACCATGCTGAGAGATCAAGAACCATGGGATGCTGTTGGACACGCCACTATCTTGAAGCAAAAAGACCTGGAAGATACAGACTTCGAGGGAAGATCCGCGAGAGACATGGCAGAGCAGAGACGTCGATAAGAACTGAGCCTCGGAGGGTCGCGAAGGAATGCGCGAGCGATGTCACGGCCATCCCATGTCACGGTCATCAGTAACATGGAGGGGTTTTTTTGTGAGTAAGAATCTCACACTGCCGGCATACGGCACCCATGCCGGCCCCTATCGAAGGTTTTTCTCCTGACAAAAAAAGACCCGTCAGACGAAGTTAGATTAGCTCAGCTAAGATCAACTTAGATGTGCAAATGGAAAGCAGCTAATGTCACGCATATTTTATACGAATATTAGGAAACATATCAGCGGCCTATATAATAATATTCATAATTAGACAAAATAAAAACTAAAATATGTTATAATAGATATATTAACAATAGAAAGACACTTCATATTGTGCCATAAGAAATTTTTATTTGTATTTGATCGAACGCCTTTGGGGACCAATCCCATTGCACGTTGCCTAACATTGGGAGATTATTAATATAACCTCACCTGTGCTACTAAAAATAAGCATAATACATATATGATGAGATTTGTAGCGTTTTCTTTTGATAAAACTAGTGAACACTAACGTGCAATTTTGAGTTCGGTTGGTTGCACTCACACTAAGAGCTAGTGAACGATTTGTTCATCGACTTTACACCGGTTCAAATTTTGTAAAATGCACCTGGTACCTGTGGAAACTATACATGCCAATAACCTGGCAGGGCTAAGCCAGTTATAAGCAACTATAATTTTGTATTAAATATTGACAAAAGAAGATCTGTCCAACTCTTTTTGAGAACTCATAAACTTATTCCGACGATAGCGGGCTAAAGTTAGCAAAAAAGTAGCCATAATAATAATAATAATCTTTATTTGCATACCATAAAAGGTGGATGCAATTGTCAGCATACAATGAGTTCACATGTAATAATATATATATATATATATATATATATATATATATATATATATAATGGATGTTAATTCTTTGCAGAAACCTGCATATATTGATATGAAACTTTGAAATAGTTAATATATGCAAAGAATTAACATCCATTATAATTTCATCTAGCATTCAATGCAAATAACCTAGATAATACTTGACAATTACATCTGATAGGTGTCACAATTGAAATGTGTCTAAAGGTAGAAACTTCTACTCATATCTCTTTAGTGAAAATTAACCTATTGTATGTCATAGGTCACGTTAGTCTAATTGGTAAAACGTCGGACCGGCAATCCGTATATCTGGGTTCGAATCCCAGGCGTGGCTGTAGTTTTTTAACTTAAAAAATTACCGCCATCTTGTATTAACTATTTCAAAGTTTTATATATATATATATTAAAATAAAACACAACACGCTTATTTAACACCGTGTATTATTGGGATTGTTGGCTTAGTCACTTTAACACATTAAAAAGTTAAAACAGTACAATACATTTGAGTAACTGACGTTTCGGTGGTTTACTCCACCTTGATCACAGTAAACTAAAAATATCGAATCTACATATGGTCGACGTACACGTTTTGACAGAAATAACAACTGGCAAGGTCAACATGTGCATTAAAATGTGAAAACAAACAAACTTTAAGTCTTGTCTTGGTTTATAATTAAATTATATGTTTACAACAAGTTGTTATCGGATCGGTCATTAATCGCGTTACAATTTTTAATTATTTCGATTGCTTCGATTACACTCCTGTTGCTAAAATTCTTTTCCTTTCGCAGAACTTTTACTTGTTTGAAATCAAATTGATGTCCAGTATCATTTTGATGTTTTTTCAAAGCTGTGGAATTTTGAGAATATTTATGCCCTTTTAATCTCTCCTCCAATAATTGCTCGGTTTGTCCTATGTAAACTCCATTACAGTTTTTACATGGTATTTCATAAATGCAATGTGACTGTTTTAGCAGTGGTGTGGGTGCTTTTAATTTCGTAAACATTTGTGAAAAATTATTGGTGTTTTTGTGTGCAATTTTAATGTTCAGGGGCTTTACTATATTACTTATTTTCTCTGAGTGACCTTTTATGTATGGTAGTGCAATGTATTTGTCATCTCTAGATGTGGTAGGTGCATTTGTCTCAATTTCCGTGTTTCTTTTTTTATTGTATATGCTTATTCTATCATTAATTATTTTCTTAGTGATATTTTCTGGATAGTTGTTTTTCCGTAATATTCTTTTAACAGTTTCTAACGTTTCTTTTTGGTATTGTGGACTGGTCAGTTTGAAAGCTCGGTCTGTAAGTGCTCTAATTACGCTTATTTTATATGACATTGGCTGGCATGAATTATAATTCAGATATCTATGTGAGGCAGTAGGTTTTATGTACCATTTTGTATGTATTTTGTTGGTTTTATGAATTAACGTGGTATCTAGAAAATTGATTGCACCATCCATGTTAATTTCCATCGTGAACTGCAATCTATCACAGTAGCTGTTAAAAGTGTCCAACACTTCAGTTTCCTTTCCTTTTGGTACCGCTAAAATACAGTCATCTACGTATCTTTTACATAATGGTATTTCAATTGGAATGGACGAAAGCACTGAACTTTCCAGCTTCTCCATGACAATTTGTGCCACAACAGATGAAACAGGGGAACCCATTGCGCAGCCAAAAACTTGTCCATAAAACTTATCTTTATACTGGAAGTACGTATGTGTTAGTGTTACTTCCACTGCATCTAAAAATTCTGTTTTTGGTAGAAAAGCATGATCTTCTATTAAATGCCATTTTTCGTTAATGGCATCTTTAGCTAAAGAAATTGGAACATTTGTGTAAAGAGAGACAACATCGAGAGAGATAAGGTGGTATGACTGATCCAATGACACTGTATCAATGAATTGTTTGAAACACCAGGAATCTTTAATATAATAATCATTTTTACCTGCTATAATTTGCAAATTATTAGAAATTTGTTTAGCCAACTTGTAGAATGGAGATTGGATGCAAGAGACTATTGGTCGTAATGGTGTATCAGGTTTGTGCAATTTTGGAAGCCCGTATATTTTGGGTGGTTGTGCATTATGTATTTTGAGTTTCAACGATAGTTCTTTTGATACTAATTTTTTTGATAACCATTTGTTTATCAAATCGTTGTTCTTCTTTTCAAATATTTTTGTAGGATTATTTTTCATTAGTTTGTATGTTGTTTGATCTTGTAACAGAGATTCCATTTTTTGTTCGTATTGTGTTACATCCATTATAACAGTTTTATTAGTTTTGTCTGCTCTCAAAACGCATATCTGTTTGTTATCCTTCAAAAATTTTTTTGTAATGTTTATGTTTGTATTTAATTGTTTAGCACTTATATTCTGATGAACATTCTTTGTTTTAAAACTATGAATGGTGTTGCTTACCTTGGATCTAATTTGTATTTTTTGTTCTACGTTTAATTCTTGAACATCAGTGAGGAGTAGTTGCATTGTTGTCCACTTAAAAGATTGCACTCTTTTTAGGAATTTCTGCTGAAGGTGGTATTGTCCAAATTTAATATGTTTATGGTTTAGTTGGAGGAATTTTGGTGTTAGTTCTTGCTTTTTTTACGTAGCAGAAATATTCGTTGGTTTCTCGCACTTACTAGTTTTTCCATGCTTCTCATTAACTTCTTCGTCAAGCAGTGAGCATGTGTTCCACAATGGAGACGTATGTCATTTAGAGTAGTTGTTTTCTCCATTTCACCCAGGAAGATATAGTTTATTTAATTGTTAATATTGAAAGCGTAATTCAAGAATTAAACGTAGAACAAAAAATACAAATTAGATCCAAGGTAAGCAACACCATTCATAGTTTTAAAACAAAGAATGTTCATCAGAATATAAGTGCTAAACAATTAAATACAAACATAAACATTACAAAAAAATTTTTGAAGGATAACAAACAGATATGCGTTTTGAGAGCAGACAAAACTAATAAAACTGTTATAATGGATGTAACACAATACGAACAAAAAATGGAATCTCTGTTACAAGATCAAACAACATACAAACTAATGAAAAATAATCCTACAAAAATATTTGAAAAGAAGAACAACGATTTGATAAACAAATGGTTATCAAAAAAATTAGTATCAAAAGAACTATCGTTGAAACTCAAAATACATAATGCACAACCACCCAAAATATACGGGCTTCCAAAATTGCACAAACCTGATACACCATTACGACCAATAGTCTCTTGCATCCAATCTCCATTCTACAAGTTGGCTAAACAAATTTCTAATAATTTGCAAATTATAGCAGGTAAAAATGATTATTATATTAAAGATTCCTGGTGTTTCAAACAATTCATTGATACAGTGTCATTAGATCAGTCATACCACCTTATCTCTCTCGATGTTGTCTCTCTTTACACAAATGTTCCAATTTCTTTAGCTAAAGATGCCATTAACGAAAAATGGCATTTAATAGAAGATCATGCTTTTCTACCAAAAACAGAATTTTTAGATGCAGTGGAAGTAACACTAACACATACGTACTTCCAGTATAAAGATAAGTTTTATGGACAAGTTTTTGGCTGCGCAATGGGTTCCCCTGTTTCATCTGTTGTGGCACAAATTGTCATGGAGAAGCTGGAAAGTTCAGTGCTTTCGTCCATTCCAATTGAAATACCATTATTTAAAAGATACGTAGATGACTGTATTTTAGCGGTACCAAAAGGAAAGGAAACTGAAGTGTTGGACACTTTTAACAGCTACTGTGATAGATTGCAGTTCACGATGGAAATTAACATGGATGGTGCAATCAATTTTCTAGATACCACGTTAATTCACAAAACCAACAAAATACATACAAAATGGTACATAAAACCTACTGCCTCACATAGATATCTGAATTATAATTCATGCCAGCCAATGTCATATAAAATAAGCGTAATTAGAGCACTTACAGACCGAGCTTTCAAACTGACCAGTCCACAATACCAAAAAGAAACGTTAGAAACTGTTAAAAGAATATTACGGAAAAACAACTATCCAGAAAATATCACTAAGAAAATAATTAATGATAGAATAAGCATATACAATAAAAAAAGAAACACGGAAATTGAGACAAATGCACCTACCACATCTAGAGATGACAAATACATTGCACTACCATACATAAAAGGTCTTTCAGAGAAAATAAGTAATATAGTAAAGCCCCTGAACATTAAAATTGCACACAAAAACACCAATAATTTTTCACAAATGTTTACGAAATTAAAAGCACCCACACCACTGCTAAAACAGTCACATTGCATTTATGAAATACCATGTAAAAACTGTGATGGAGTTTACATAGGACAAACCGAGCAATTATTGGAGGAGAGATTAAAAGGGCATAAATATTCTCAAAATTCCACAGCTATGAAAAAACATCAAAATGATACTGGACATCAATTTGATTTCAAACAAGTAAAAGTTCTGCGAAAGGAAAAGAATTTTAGCAACAGGAGTGTAATCGAAGCAATCGAAATAATTAAAAATTGTAACGCGATTAATGACCGATCCGATAACAACTTGTTGCAAACATATAATTTAATTATAAACCAAGACAAGACTTAAAGTTTGTATGTTTTCACATTTTAATGCACATGTTGACCTTGCCAGTTGTTATTTCTGTCAAAACGTGTACGTCGACCATATGTAGATTCGATATTTTTAGTTTACTGTGATCAAGGTGGAGTAAACCACCGAAACGTCAGTTACTCAAATGTATTGTACTGTTTTAACTTTTTAATGTGTTAAAGTGACTAAGCCAACAATCCCAATAATACACGGTGTTAAATAAGCGTGTTGTGTTTTATTTTAATATAAAGTGACTTGGCTAATAATAAACATTTAAATAAACTATATATATATATATATATATATATATATACACATACACAACACTTTAGAACAATACAAAACAAACTTTTATACAAATTTAAAGTCGAGGAATTCATGTATAGAGTAGAAAGCACCCTTGACTAGAATATCTTTAATTTCACGTTTGAGTTTCGTCATGGTTAGTTCTGTAAGCGTTTTTGGCAGCTTGTTATATAAGCTAACACTTATAAAAGGAGTCGTTTCTTGTGTACGGCTCAGTCGGTGCAGAGGTATTTCTCTTCTATAGCTATTTCTTGTTGGGTAGTTATGAAGTGTTTCGACGCGGGTGGATGTGTTCGCTGCTACTGTGTATGTGGGCCAGGGCTTGATAGATGTAAATAGACGGAATGGTAAGTAGTTTATTCAACTTGAAAAGTTCTCGACACTCTGCTCGATAGCCTGACATTGTTAGTGCTGTAACCGCTTCTTTCTGTTGCTAGGAATACATATATTGAAGCGCTCGTCATTTGAGAACCACAGTGTACAAAAAAAGTGGTAAATAATTTTTCGTACACAATTTTATAAACATTATTTTTGTACCGAAGCCACAATTACAAAATCGTGAGCGGTTTGCGATAAAATGCAAAAAACTGCTGACGTGCACGTTAAGGGGTGGGTTTTAGGGGTGCCAGGCTCTATTCAAATTTGCGGACGACTTAGAATATTGAAACCTAACACGGATCCCAAAAGGGCAACTTTTTCCTATATAGGTACAGTAATTGTCCAACTACGAGCGCCCTAACATAGGTGTATTTTTTCCTTTTTCTTTAATTTAATGAATTCTCAAAATAAACTGGACAGATGTTTTTATTGAAAATTATGACGTTTTAAGGGACGTTATCCCTTTGTGGGTAATCACTTTAACGTCGTTGCATCTTCTTGTGGGGCTGGAACGGAGATAATAGCTTCCCCGTACGGATAAATACGGTTCACAACGGTTATACAATCAATTTATTTAGTTGCACTTTAAATGGTATTAATTACTGACCAATAACTGCATGATATATATCATCCTTTATAGTGAGTCTCGAAGGTGAGATATTCGAATGTCGTTCAATGGCTAAGTTTCTTTGTTTGTTGATATTACAATATCTTAATACAAAGCCATGGCACATGTACATGAAATCAATTCAGACTTTACTGATGGGTCTAATACAGTCAAAGTTTCAATATTTAATGCTACAGTTCAATAACTACAGTTATTGACAGAGTTAATTGTAAATATACAATTATTGGTACAGTACCTACAGTAGGAAAAAATATGGTGGCCATTTTGGGATCCGACCCTAAAAATGTTGGGTTTCAATATTCTATGTCGTCCGCTAATTTTGTTAGTGCCTGGCACCCCTAATGTCACCACCTAACGTGCACGTTCGCAGTTTTTCGCATTTTACCGCAAAACGGACACGATTTTGTAATTTTAGTAGGAAGTATAGTAGTGCCCGTAGAAAAGTATTGTTTATAAAATTATGCACAGAAAAGGTATTTACCACTTTTTCTTGTATACAGCGTGTCTCAAACTACGAGCGCCAAAACTTAGGGGTACCGTTTTTGCTCATTTTAGACCAGTATTGCGGGAATGCGGGAATTTATTTGATAATACAGTGAGCGCGTAAAGTCTGGAAATATGACAAAATCTCAAGAACGGTTTGCTATTTTAAAAAGTCCTCGAACACGTCGATTTATAATTATCAAAATACACCTTATAATATCAAGTTATTTTTTTTTACCTTCAATTGTTTTTAACAGATGACGTCATTAATATTCTTTTTTAAATGACAACGCTATATTTTTTTTAATGAATTTGACAGATCTTTGAATCTTCTTAATGGTAGCATAATATTTTTATGGCCTTACATAAGAAAATTTTCGAGAAAGACAATTGAAGGTTATGAAATAAAAGTGACAAAATCTCCGGAACGGCTCGACCGAAATTAAAGAAATTTTAGAATTAAGTATGTGCAACCATGTGAAGTCACTGGCGTGACCTTCAAATTCAAAAGTTTGAGGTTATGTCTCAGAAACTGTAAACGTTGCATCAACGATAATAACGCCAGTTACTTCACATGGCTGCAAAATACTAGTCATGACATGATCCACTCCATTTGCGGATCAGGTGCACATACTCCGAGTCCGCTCCGGAGTAGGTGCAAGAAACTAGGTCCGGTAGGTGCGGGGTAGGTCGAACGTAGTCGTGCCATTTCTGCAGATCAGGTGCACCTGCACCGACGAATTGACAAACTTTGCAATGCCTAGACCACGTTTTCTTCTAAATATTTCTATATACAAATCAGAAAGCTAATTTATACTTTCCTACTATAAGAAAACCGTAAACAAAATACGCTTATTTGCTTTTTATACCTCTGAAAAAGAATTGTTTACCTGATCACATTTCCTCGATGCAAAACTGATGGCCCTGTGGTGTTAAGAGTACCTACTATGGAAAAAATAAGGACAAATATTAACAAGTTACAAATAAAAGCTTGAATTTTCACAAAGTAGTATTTGTAAAAATTGTGCCATGATTTCTTTTTGTTACCAGATTTGTATTCTACGTTAAACGTCCTTATAATCACCACAAGATCGCAAGACTCATTTTTAGAAAAAATGTTTCGAAAAAGATTTGTGGCATTATTAGCTAGAACTAAACGCGGTAAGATTTTTTTATTAATGAAGTTTTATTACATCTTACTTGTTTGTACAATTGATTGTTATAGAGATTCTTATGACAATAGTTTACTTATTAAAGTTCTATTTATATTAAACAGTGGTTTATAATTTATAATCAAGGGCTATTCTAACACTACTATTAAGAGAATTAAGAGATCTGTCAAATTCATTAAAAAAATATAGGGTTGTCATTTAAAAAAAAAGTCGATGACGTCATCTGTTAAAAACAATTGAAGGAAACAAAATTAATTTGATATCGCAAGGTGTATTTTGATAATTATAAATCGACACGTTCGAGGATTTTTTAAATTAGCAAACCGTTCTTGCGATTTTGTCATGTTTCCATACTTTACGCGCTCACTACATGTCGGAGGATTATTTAAATTAAATATATTATTTTTGTTATATTTGAAAACTTATTTTTCTACATATTATATTTATGAAATATACAGTAGTTTTAAAATATGCTGTCTATTCATGTCTAATGTCTTTACCAAGACTAATCAAGACTTTCAAACCCTCATAGTTTCAATTTAATATACCTAATTATAAGCAGCGAATGATGGGGTCCCCTTTAAGTCCTGTATTGGCACAGCTGGTCATGTACAGCCTGCTTGACAACTGCATACAGAAGTTATCTTTTAGTTTCCCGTTTTTGTTTAAGTATGTCGACGACCTCATTTGTGCTGTACCAAATAATAAGGTTGATGACATCCTAATAACTGTTAATGGCTACAACCCACACTTGCAGTTTACTGTAGAAAGGGAAGTAGACTATGGGGTCCCTATCCTGGATACTAAGGTTATGCGTAACCAAACATCGAATGCCATTATGTTAGACTGGTACAAGAAACCTACTGCCTCCGGAAGATATATAAATTTTTTCTCAAGCCACCAGATG
This sequence comes from Aphodius sticticus, assembly GCA_963966075.1. Taxonomy (NCBI): domain Eukaryota; kingdom Metazoa; phylum Arthropoda; class Insecta; order Coleoptera; family Scarabaeidae; genus Aphodius; species Aphodius sticticus. The sequence goes on along the minus strand of OZ014507.1, from coordinate 45,862,428 downwards.
AGTCATAACATCAATACTATTTTAGCGATGAGGAATAGAGTTGTACGCATCAGTGATCCCTCATTTAGAGAAAAAAATGTGAGGTTATGAACATTGGATATAAACAGTGACAACAATTACCCTTCCTTAAACCTGACTACCGATAACGTCGACTCGCTTACTGCACTATTCCAGCTTATAACAAAACAAAATTTGTTTCAATTTGACAATAAAATTTACCAGATGGAGTCAGGCCTCCCAATGGGTAGCCCCCTCAGCGGTCTCCTGACTGATGTCTGTGTAGATGGGCTCGAGAACGACACTTTTCATTCTAATGACCCCTTGACAAAAAAATGTAAAACTGTGGAAAAGGTATGTGGATGACATTCTCTGCATATGGGATGGTTCAGATGATGACCTGGTCAATTTTCACAACGTTATAAACACATACTCAACACTAAAATTCACCATGGAAATTGAATCGGACAGAAATATAAAATTTCTTGACCTATCCATTACATTGAAAGATTATAACAGTTGCAATGATATATATATCGAAAGCCCACGGCGACAGATGTAATTATACCAAAATCGTTCCATCATCCTCCCTCAATAAAGACTGCATCCTTTAATTTCCTCTTCAACCGCCTGCTTAATGTACCACTCACCCCCGACTGTTTAGACAGCTGAGAACCATCAATCAGATAGGACTAAACAATGGGTAGAATCCTGTTGATCTGCAAGGTTGATATTCTAGAATAAAAAACAAAAAGACACTTGACAAGATCTATCCCCACACAAAAATGAAAAACAAATTTGTCTCTTCCATTTTATGACTTTTCCACCAATAAAAGAATAAATAAAATTTTGAACAATTATAACGTTACTGCTTCGTCTTCCTCTTCCAACACCTTCTCCAGGTCCCTAATTTACAATAAAATGACATCCCAATATAATAATAGATCGGGAGTTTATAAAATAAAATGTAACGACTGCGACGGCATATACATCGGCATGACATCACCTGATGTCGAAATGCGATACAAAGAACACTTACAAAGTAAGACTACTTCTGCCCTTGGTAATCACCTATTTGAGGAGGGACACAGGACAGGCAAGGAAAACCTGTCTATCCTGCATAATGTTACTAAATATTATAAGCTAGGACTACTTGAAAAGCTTGAAATATCAAAACACCTAAGAGATGGACAGACGCTGCTGAATGATATCGTACATTTCCCTGAACCGCACCTCTTCAAAAGGCTGTGGTAGTTTATTATTGTCTAGCAATTAATTTTTTGAATTCCGCTTCGTGGCGTGGCGCCATCTGTGCGTGGTCTCTTTAATACAATCGCATCCATATTTTCCCGACACACCGCTAGATGTCCCATATTACGTATTACGTATATTACCCCATATTACGTATCGCGATATCAACCATGCCGCATCGTGCTGGCTTTCACAACGAAAAATCTCTTGTTAACAAGAATAACTTTGTCGGTGTTCGGAAGCGCCCAATTTCTTCTTTATTGCTTAATTTTTTCGACAGTGAGTTCTCTCTCCCCCTTTTTTGTCTTGTTTGTTATTTTTGTACATACAGTACAGCCAGGGTACTACAGCTTTGTATACGAACGCATATATACCCGTGGTATGAATATAAAGGTATGATTAATTTTTGGACGAATTTACGACCGCTACTGCGCAGGTGATATGTAGACAACCAACATTGCATATGTCAAACTTAGGGGTTATGCCACTAACAATTTATACAATATAACAGACAAATGTACTTGTATAAAAAGAAAACTTTCAAGCATTTGCATTATGTACGCAGAAATAAACAATAATTGGTTTGGTACTAGTTATGTTTACGTTATTAGGGGTTATGCCACTAACAATTTATAAAACATAACAGACAAACGTACTTGTATAAAAAGAAAACTTTCCAGCATTTGCATTATGTACGCAGAAATAAGCATAAATAAACAAAAATTGGATTGGTACTAGTTACGTTTATGTTATTATTCTTCAACCATGCAGCGCGCCCAGCGGATATTAACGTAACGAAGATTCTCGCAGATTCTCATCCCCACTCCACATGAGTATGAGCATACCTCTAATAATAATACCACGTATATACCTGCTATCTGCTAATTGCATATAGATACACTTTGTTACACAATACACTGTTTATATCCAATGTTCATAACCTCACATTTTTTTCTCATTTTTGTCATTTACATGATTATTTTACTTGTATACTAATTGTAACCTTTTTTCAGTGACACCTGAGGATGGTTCTGACTTAGAATCGAAATCGATAGTGTTCAACTTTTGACTCGTTGCCAATAAAGTACTGTTCAGTAAACAATACTCGTCTTAATTATACAGAACAGTTATTATTATTATTATTTATGCTATCGGATTTGATTGGGTGACTTAGTCTCTGTCCTGCTAGTGGTAGAGTCAAGGTGTTGACAGAGGTTCATCAGTTTTGTGACTTGGTCTCTGTCCCGTTAGTGGTAGAGTCAAGGTGTTGACTGAGGTCTCATCGATGTGATGTTTTGGTCTCTGTCCTGTTACTGGTAGAACGAAGGTGGTGGATGACGTGTCACCAGTGTTTTGTTTGATTGCTGTCCCGTTAATTGCAGAGGTTAAGTGGTGGCTGCAATCCCACTGTTGTAAATGTAAAGAAGTTAAAAATGTGTTTGGTCTCTGTCACATCAGTGGTTGAACCAATGTGGAGACTGTTATCTCACCATTAATATTATTTTGTCGTTTTCATAGAATCTAGACTTAGTACTCTTGCGAGCCGTCAGGTGACTGATTTGATGCAATATTGTCCTAATATTTAAGCGGTTTGGAAATACGTTGCTAATATTGTATTCGCTTGGAGTTCATTGTGCTAAATCTAGCAGGCATGTGCAAAGCAGTGCGCTTGTATATAACTTAATGTTTGTTTGATATGTTGGAAATCATGCTTTACATAATGTTTAAATATTTTGGTGTGTTTAAAGCCTGGTGCTTTGCATACTTGAGGTATGTTGTAAGTTTAGCACTTTGCATACGGTCAAAATGTTTTGGGGTGTTTAAAGCCTGACGCTTTGCATACTTGAGGTATGTTGTAAGTTTAGCACTTTGCATACGATTAAAATGTTTTGGTGTGTTTAAAGCCTGGCGCTTTGCGTTCTTGAGGTATGTTGTAAGTTTAGCACTTTGCCTACGCTCAAAATGTTTTGGTGTGTTTAAAGCCTGGCGCTTTGCATACTTGAGGTATGTTATAAGTTTAGCACTTTGCATACGCTCAAAATGTTTTTGAAGGTTTTAAAGTTATTTAAACCAGTTTTGCCTTACATGGTTTGAGGTATATTGTAAATTTCGCACTTTGCACACGCTAAAATTGTTTTTGAAGGTTTTAAAGTTATTTAAACCAGTTTTGTTTTACATGGTTTGAGGTATATTGTAAATTTCTCACTTTGCATACGCTCAAAATGTTTTTGAAGGTTTTAAAGTTTTTTAAACCAGTTTTGCTTTACATGATTTGCGGTATATTGTAAGTTTCGCACTTTGCATACGCTCAAAATATTTTTGAAGGATTTAACTTTACTACCGAAACACACAAACGCAAATTCAACAACCTCTCCGCTCCTAACATGCCCAAACAACCATCCCTGAAACACACCGTTGTCAACCACTCCAAACATGTCCTAACCTCAGACGAAGAATCTCTTTTGTCGAAAGGTTTTAACTACGCCCTTACTCCAAAACATATTCCCGTTGAAACCATCATTTCCTCAGTAGAATCCTCTATCTTCAAACTTCCACCCGATATTGCCGATCCCATACGTCACGAAACCACCTTAAATCCTTAAACATTCCAAACCCCCACCACCAAATTACTCCATGTCCGAACTAACCGCGCTCAAATCCCTAAAATCCAACACTGACATCGTCATCCTCAAAGCTGACAAAGGTAACACCACTGTCATCCTTGACACTCAATCCTATGAGGAGAAAATGAATTTTCTGCTCAACGACCCGTCATACCGTATCCTTAGTCGTGACCCTACTTCCCGCCTATCCCGCCAAATTACTGATCTCGTCAAACACTCTCCCATCCCAAAAGACACACAACAAGCCCTAATTCCGAGAGACTCCCGACCTCCTAGACGGTATGGTTTACCTAACATTCCGCTACGTCCTATAGTCAGTTCGATTGCCAGTCCTACCTATGCTCTTTCCAAGTTTCTTGCCAACATCCTACACAAATATACCGGTAACACGGACTCCTTCATCCTCAATTCCCAACATTTTGTGCAAAGAATCCAAAACCTATCCCTTGATCCTCAACACCTCCTGGTTAGTTTCGACGTTGAGTCATTATTTACCAAGGTTCCAATCCAGGATACCATCACTACAGTTACACAACTTCTTACATCTGATAACCAACCATCCTGTTACGCTGACATGGTAGGTGCTTGTCTATCTTCCACTTACTTCCAGTTCCGAGGAAAGTTCTATGAACAAGTTTCGGGAGCTGCCATGGGTTCACCCATATCCCCTGTTGTTGCCAACATTTTCATGGAGGCGTTTGAACAACAAATCCTTGAGTCACACAACCTCTAGCCCAAATGTTGGTTCAGATACTTGGATGACACCTTCGTAATTTGGCCACATGGACGGCAATCCTTAAACAATTTCCTCGACTACCTCAACCAGCAACACCCAGACATACGCTTCACCATGGAAGTGGAAACAGATGGCTCTCTCCCTTTCGTCGACGTCCTAGTTACTCGCACTCCATCCGGCGCCCTTGAACATACCGTGTATAGAAAACCCACCCACCCGACAGATACCTCAATGCCAATTCCCACCATCACCCAGCTCAGAAACAAACAGTGATCAACACCCTTGTGAAAAGAGCAATTTCTATAACCCACCCCACATACCTCCAAAACGAACTTGACCACCTAACCAAAGTCTTATCCCAAAACAACTATCCCAAGTCCTCGATAATTAAAACCATTTCCCGACACCTAAAGCCAACCGATAACACACCTCATCAGCATCAGGACGTCCCAATTGCAACAGCTTTCCTTCCTTACGTCCAGGGTACGACAGATCGTATTGGACGCATCCTCCGCAAGTACAACATAAAACCGATATTCAAACCCCTTTCCAAACTATCGGATTTACTTCCTTCTACAAAGGACAACATTCCTCCTCTTCTTTCCCCTGGTGTATACCGGATTCCATGTGCTTGTGGAAGTGTCTATATTGGCGAGACGAATCGCTGGTTCAGCTCTTGCTGAACACAGATACAACACGGTACATGACATCCTGTTTACACATACCAAAATCCTTGCCTGTGAATCCCATTACTACCCTAGAAGGAGCCGTGAATCAATAGAAATCCTAAAACACCCCTCCAATATCAATAGAGACGATGGTTTTCATTTACATCATACCTGGAAATCAGTCCTGTCCCAACCGGTTCTACCTGCTGGCCCACTACCTGTTAACCCTACCCCTTCCACTTTGTTACCCCCACTCCAAACACCATCTGGTCACTCCACCCCACTCATATATAAAGACCCGTCCCAACAGACGACAGTATCTTCTTAGCACTTGGTTTGATAACTTAGTCCTGAAGATGCCTCTTGCAACAGAGCGCGAAACGTTGACTGCTTCAAAGTCCTCAACGCGGTTTTCACCCGGAAATCAATATATCATTGACTCAGACCGCGGAAGTCTACAATCTAGTTATTTAAAACAGTTTTGTTTTACATGATTTGAGGTATATTGTAAGTTTCGCACTTTGCATACGCTCAAAATATTTTTAAAGGTTTTTTAAACCAGTTTTGTTTTACATGATTTGAGGTATATTGTCAGTTTCGCACTTTGCATACGCTCAAAATGTTTTTGAGGGTTTTAAAGTTTTTAACCCAGTTTTGTTTTACATGATTTGAGGTATATTGTAAGTTTCTCACTTTGCATAAGCTCAATATGTGTTTGAAGGTTTTAAGGTTTTTTAAACCAGTTTTGGTTTACATGATTTGAGGTGTATTGTCAGTTTCGCACTTTGCATACGCTCAAAAAGGTTTCGTTGAAGGTTTTAAAGTTTTTAAACCAGTTTTATTTTACATGATTTGAGGTATATTGTAAGTTTCGCACTTTGCATATGCTCAAAATGGTTTTGATGGTTATCGAGATTTAAACCCAATTTTTATTTCATGTTTTGAGGTAGGTACGCTCAAAATGGTTTTGATGGTTATAAAGTTTTTAAACCCAATTTTTGTTTTCATGTTTTGAGGTAGTGTTGTAAGATTCACACTTTGCATATGCTCAAAATGGTTTTGATGGTTATAAAGTTTTTTAAACCCTATGTTTGTTTTCATGTTTTGAGGTACTGTTGTAAGTTTTGAACTTTGCTTACACTCAAAATATTTAGCGGTTTCAAAGTTTTTAAATCCGTTTCATTACATGTTTTGAGCGGCCTAAGGACAGCCCGCGGAGCAGGATGGCCGAGTATAAGAAATGGGCCGGACGGGTACCTGTATACCCGTGTAGGCGGTACGAGCGTACTATGCACGCGTGTTATTGGATATTGATTGTTATAGAGATTCTTATGACAATAGTTTACTTATTAAAGTTCTATTTATATTAAACAGTGGTTTATAATTTATAATCAACGGCTATTCTAACACTACTATTAAGAGAATTAAGAGATCTGTCAAATTCATTAAAAAAATATAGGGTTGTCATTTAAAAAAAGTCGATGACGTCATCTGTTAAAAACAATTGAAGGAAACAAAATTAATTTGATATCGCAAGATGTATTTTGATAATTATAAATCGACACGTTCGAGGATTTTTTAAATTAGCAAACCGTTCTTGCGATTTTGTCATGTTTCCATACTTTACGCGCTCACTACATGTCGGAGGATTATTTAAATTAAATATATTATTTTTGTTATATTTGAAAACTTATTTTTCTACATATTATATTTATGAAATATACAGTAGTTTTAAAATATGCTGTCTATTCATGTCTAATGTCTTTACCAAGACTAATCAAGACTTTCAAACCCTCATAGTTTCAATTTAATATACCTAATTATAATCAGCGAATGATGGGGTCCCCTTTAAGTCCTGTATTGGCACAGCTGGTCATGTACAGCCTGCTTGACAACTGCATACAGAAGTTATCTTTTAGTCTCCCGTTCTTGTTTAAGTATGTCGACGACCTCATTTGTGCTGTACCAAATAATAAGGTTGATGACATCCTAATAACTGTTAATGGCTACAACCCACACTTGCAGTTTACTGTAATCTACTGTACTCATCAGGATCAGAATCAGGACGTCCCAATTGCAACAGCTTTCCTTCCTTACGTCCAGGGTACGACAGATCGTATTGGACGCATCCTCCGCAAGTACAACATAAAACCGATAGCAGCAGCGGGAACATACAGGCAGTAGTACCAAAATCGTCGCCAACCAATAGAAAGCCTTTCCAAAATATATTTCAACGGCTGAATGAACATGGAAGTCTTCGGCGCTAAAGCGCCTTGCAGGACGACCAACTTCGCCAACCATTGAGGAGGAGGAAGATATTTTGTTCCGAATAGAAGAAAATCCTGAAGTAAGAGTACGGAAATTATGTGCAGCTACTGTAGTACCCCGGACAAGCGCGCATAACATTATTCTGATTTATCCCTACCACCACACTAATGTTCAGGCGTTGCTACCAAATGATTTGCCACAAAGACAAAGAAGCTTTGTCGATGGTTACGAAACAAACAAAATCACGGCTCAAGATTTTTGGGCCGTGTGTTATTTGCCGATGAGGCAACTTTTACACCCCGTGGTATCCTAAACACACGCAATTCTCACTCCTGGAATGTAGAAAACCCCCATTTATCCAGAAATAAACATTTCCAACATGAATTTTCAGTAAATGTATGGTGCGCCGTTGTTGGAGATCATTTGATCGGGCCTTACGAACTTCCTCCTCGATTAAATGGTGCATCGTATTTAAATTTTTTGGACAACGTTCTACCTACCTTATTAGAAGACATCCCTTTAAACCTGCGTGGGAGTGTATGGTTTATGCACGATGGTGCTCCCGCTCATTTCCTGCAAACTGTGCGAAACTATTTAGACAACCACTTTCCGCACCGCTGGAGTGATTATCCTTGGCCACCGACAAGCCCAGACCTCAACTCATTAGATTTCTTGATATGGAGCTCTATGAAATCTATTGACGCTCTAACGATTATTCACGCAGGAAATGAAATTAGAAATAACTTTAAGTCATTTTTAGAGTACGACAAAACTTAGGAAAACGTTGTGAAAGATGTGTTGAACTAAACGGTGGATATTTTGAAAACCTTATAAATTATACCTTATAAATAAAGAAAAAGTGAAAATTAAGTTAAATTTTTCATAATGATATAGCTTTGAGCAAATACACAAAATGTTTAATTGGGTTTTTCTTGAAAACGGTGGATTTTATCGGCATAAAATAGGTAAACATTTTTTATGTGAAATTAACGTCCGTATCATAATTTTTAGTAATACCGCCCATAGTCATAATAATAATAAAAGTATCATAATAATACTATCCCAGAAAAGCTGCCGACAGCTCCCTCTACAATATGCATATGTCCTAATACTCTTATCATGTTTGGCTTCTCCAAAAGCCTAAAGGTACCCATTTTCAGCTTGATCGGTCGTTTCTTTTCTGAAATATACGCAAAACAAGAAATATATTTTCTATCTCTAACACCTTATAACTTCTTAAGGAAGCACTTTTTACTATGGGACTTTTGGTTTAATCGGTCCCATTTGACATCAAGAATATACGGTTAAGCTGGGTCCCATTACTTTCCGGACACCCTGTATATATATACAGGGTGTGTATAAATTGGCGGAAAAGCTATACGTGGCGATGTTCTTCGTAAAATTCTGAGTCGACAATCTATAATCTAAAATGTTGTACCGTGCTTCTTGAGTCTTCACGAGGTCTCCAAAGTCATGATATCCGATCTCTTGAATGGTGTTATTATTTGAAATCTATTGATGGAGAAGCTGCAGTTTAGAATAAAGAACAATATTGAAAATTTTTCTTTTCCTAAATGTCATCTTTCTGGCTAAAAAGTTTGCTTTTAATTTCGGTATTTCGTTAATTTTGTCATAAAAATACTCTCGGCAACACTGTAGAACATGGGTAACTTAATTTTGGCATTTGTCACTTTTGACAGTTGTATAATCAAATTAAGTAATTTGACTTGTTTGTTTACAGTGCATAGTAACACGAACACCTGTTGGATTCAGCGCATAGTAACACGAACACCTGTTGGATTCAGCGTTGCCAAATCTATGTTTCTTTCAAATGGCTCCTGAGGGCACAATAATGACGCTACAACATTTTAGTATAAAGATTGTTTACTCAGAATTTTACGAAGAACATCGCCACGTATAGCTTTTCCGCCAATTTATACACGCCCTGTATATATATATATATATATATATATATTGTTAGGATAGGTGAACTTTAACGGCGCCATCCAGTATAATGGCGGCCGCTATAGCGACGGACCCTAGCAATGGGGAACAATATCCATGACTCTAGGGTGGTTGACGGAATATAATAAACAAGATTATATATAGTCTGACAGTACGAATAAAGATAATTAATAAAATAGCTGTTTACTGATAACAAATCAGAAGTGTGTAGAGAACTTTACGTGCCTAGACGGGACCATACCTGTAATGCCGAAAACATTGAAAACTACAAAAAAAAGACGACGCCCGAGTACAAGTTCAGAGTCTAGCAGCAGCGACACCAGTTCCAGTTCCGATGGAAGCCGAAAAACCCGACAACTGAAACGGAAGGTGAAGAACTTAGAGAGAAAACTGGAGTCCAAGTCCAATTGCTACCAAGGTAGGATTGACAGTGTGCCAGTGTTTAATGGACGCATTGAACACCTAAGCGTGGAGCAATGGTTGCGTACAATAGACGCTACTGGGGATGTATTTGACTGGTACGAGACTGCAAGAATCTTTTGCATGACTAACAAATTGAAGGGAAATGCGAAGTCGTGGTATGATAGCCAGGAGGAGTTAAGATGTTCGTGGAGTACCTGGAAACGAAGATTACTTGACGCATTTCCACCTCAACAAGGCGTTTTTGGAAAGTTGAAGTACCTAGTCAATACTGAGAGAGGCAAACACGACAACTTGGTGGACTTCTACTATCGCAAGATGTCGTTGGGGCTTAGCTGCAAGCTACAGGAGCACGTGATTGTCGACATCGTGGCGAACACCATCAATGATCCTTTTTTAAAATCAGGGATAAGGGCTGCAGGATGCGTGAGTACAAAACAATTATTAAAATTTTTAGTCGCAAATGCCGAATTCAGCGACAGTCGTAATGTACCCGAACACTCACGCAAAGAAAAATCGTACTTTGCGAAGCCTAACTTACCAAATGAAAGAAAATCATCAAAATGTTATATATGTGGGCGCGAGGGTCACAAAAAGGTTGAGTGCAGCAAATTTGTCACGGATGTCACCTGTAATTATTGTCACCTAAAGGGTCACAAAGAAGATGTTTGCTACAAAAAAAAAAAGAAACGACTCGAAACATAAACAAATACGGAAGATAGTGGGCAATAACAACGACAATTCAAACGAAAAATACTTTAAGAAAGCTAAAATAAATGGGCATGTTGTAACCGCTTACATAGATTTCGGTAGCGAATGTAATACACTAAAAATTGCTATAGCGCGAAAACTGAACTTAGACATTAAAATCGATGCTGACAATACCGTGATTGAAGGATACGGTGGTTCTGTGGTTACACCATTGGGTATTGTACGTGCAGACATTGCACTCGACGACATTAAAACAAGCACAACATTCTATGTAGTAAAATAAGTAACTACTGGGGGATTCAGCCACAGTAAGAGGGAAATTAAACCAGCTTCCTTTGTTTAAGCCCTGAGCTTTCGGCAACCAATTTATTGCCTTCTTCGGAGGGTGCACTACAAAATGACATACAGTATTATACTAAACGAACAAACAATACACCAGTGTAACTCACAACTGGAACGGTGTACATAATTCCAACACTGAACATAAGACGAGGCAAACGGCGCCAACAACAAATCTCTCTACAAACGAAAAGAACCTAGAACAATAGCATCAAACAAAACGATTATTATTTATTCGATCCAGTTGAACAGTCACTAACAAAGTAAAATCTACTCACAATCGAAAAAAAAACATTTAACAGAGAAGAACGGATCAATTGGAACGTACGTCAAATTTTTAAGTGTCAACAATGAGGTTAAGTGACAGCACATGTACACACAACTTACAACAGGTAACTGTATTGCCGGCGTGCACACCGATATACAAGTCCAGCCAAAAGGCAAAGGGACAGTGTATACCCAACTGATCAAAAGACAATGGAACCATAGGTGGGATCAGAGTTACCCATGTTTGTGCGGTTTCTGTCGATTTGAAGGAGGTAGCTGTATGTTGAGCTGACCCCTTGTATATCCGTGCGAAAGTTGACCGAGTTATCGTCTCTCTGGATGTGGACCATCTCCAAAAACATACGCCTCCCATACCGTGCCTCCCTATCCAACACCGTCACGCTGTCAAAATCGAAAATGTGTCCCGTGTCCATATGGTGTGACACCAGTGCACTCTTTCCCTCCCTTCGGGTGACGCAATCCTGTCGGTGTTGTTGTAAGCGTGTTTTTAAGTATTGCTTGGTGGTCCCTATATAGGTACCCGCACACACACCACAAGGAATCCTGTATACCAGATCTGTTTGCTGTAACAGCGGCACTCGATCTTTAGTCTTGGAGAAGAACATGGCTAAGGGTCTGCTGTTATAGTTGGCAATGTTGACATCTAAGCTGTGTGCTATTTTAATGACCTTCTCTGATAATACGGGAATGTACGGAAACCTGACATACTTGAGAGCCCTCTTTGGAATGTCAGCAGGGTGTGTCAGAGAGGCGTTTTGCATGTCACGTTGAAGACTCCTAGAGCTGTAGATGAGTCTACGAAGCAAAGTGCTAGGGTATCCATTATTTCTGAAGATGGTACACAGTCTGGCAAGATTATCCTTGTGAAAGGAGACATGTGAGATCTTTACTACCCTGTCACGCATAGCTACCACAGTGTTTATCTTCTGTTTTAGAGGATGGTTGGAGAAAAAGCTCACAAACCGGCCCGAGTAAGTGGGCTTGGTGTACCAATTGAGTATTAAGGATTGGTCGTTACGTCTGATAACAGAAGTATCCAAAAAGGGAACCGATCCATCGACCTCATTCTCCACCGTAAACTGTAAGTGGCTGTTAAAGCTATTCATCTTAGACAGCATCTCTTGAATCCCCGTGGCCGGCAAAGCGCATATAATGTCGTCAACGTATTTGAAGATGAAAGATAAGCCAAAGGAAAGCTGTGGTATGACCACATCCAAGAGCCTGTCCATAACGATGGTAGCAATTGATGGCGACAGTGGGCTTCCCATGGGAGTACCGAATTGCTGTTTATAGAACGCACCATCAAATGAAAAAGAGGCGGTCTCGAAAAGGAACCTAACTGCCCCAGTAAAAGATGCCCGTGGTATGTCAGTATGGTTTGATATGGCAGGCCACTCTGTTTTTTTTTCGATTGTGAGTAGATTTTACTTTGTTAGTGACTGTTCAACTGGATCGAATAAATAATAATCGTTTTGTTTGATGCTATTGTTCTAGGTTCTTTTCGTTTGTAGAGAGATTTGTTGTTGGCGCCGTTTGCCTCGTCTTATGTTCAGTGTTGGAATTATGTACACCGTTCCAGTTGTGAGTTACACTGGTGTATTGTTTGTTCGTTTAGTATAATACTGTATGTCATTTTGTAGTGCACCCTCCGAAGAAGGCAATAAATTGGTTGCCGAAAGCTCAGGGCTTAAACAAAGGAAGCTGGTTTAATTTCCCTCTTACTGTGGCTGAATCCCCCAGTAGTTACTTATTTTACATACTTACACAGCCGATAACGACTTTCTTCTCAATTAAAAAATGGGGTTTTTCCAAGAGGTTTCCAACACGTATGGACACGGTGCCACCTTACAGATGAAGCAGTTGATAAAACTTAACAACAAACTTGCCGCCAGGTTGAACAGGAAACATTTCCTACTGAGATGCAGACGTGAAGGTCTGGTACCGGCACACATTCTCAATAATTCGAGGTCACTAATATCATTATTGGATGGGTCGAGAGGACAAGTTACAAGAAGGGTCAAGGAATTCAACGACGGATTGGGAAGAAGGATATTGAATTTTGAAATCTCAATTACGTATCATGATATTAAATCGTTGAGTGATTCGATCCTTAGCATAGAACGTGGTCTTAGCTTGTCAATGCCGTTTCATATCGTAACTGAATTTAAACACAGAGTCAAATTGATATTTAATAAGAAGTTTAGTAGTGTTAGAAAAATTAATGTAAAGAAATTTGACAGGTTGAAGCGGAATGCGGAACAGTTTCACACTTTGTCACACAATAATGATGGTTGGTTTGTGAACAGGTCCAGTGTGGATTTTCCTACTAATGTGAGTGACTTTTTGTCATTGGGACCGAAGTTTGGTCTTTACCCAGACTCGAAAGAGATCTCTATACCTGGGTTGTTGTCGGATGTCGAGCAGATAGTCAACGCGGCTCCGGTGGATTCGTCTAACATTGTCAGATCTCGCCTTACGAATGTGGTTACCAACCATATCTTACATAATGATCCCAATACTAACATCAAGACACTCGTGAAGAGCCTGCATGTTGACACTAAAAAGTTTCTATCTGAGAAGAGAGCTGACCCTGTTCTGATCCTACCAGCTGACAAGGGTCAGATCACGGTTGCGATGGATAAATCTGAATACACTAAGAAATGCCTTATGCTGTTGTCGGACGCCTCCACTTATAAAAACTTAATTGGTGACCCTACCAGCGCCACACAAAGAAAAACAAACTCAATCTGCAAAGACTGGCTTGATGAGAAATATATCGACCGTGTAACTTACCGCGGTTTGACTTGTGGCAATGGTAACATCCCAAAATTTTATGGTTTGCCCAAGGTACACAAACCAGATTGTCCCCTAAGGCCTATAGTATCCTTTGTTGGGGCGCCGACTTATAGCTTATCCAAGTATGTGGCATCCATTCTAGATAAGGCATTGGCACAACGGACTGATTACAACATTGCTGACTCATTCATCTTTGCGGAGGAGATGAAAGAAAAAATATTGCCTCCGGGATGTGTTGTGATTTCGTTGGATGCGGTGAGTCTTTTTACCAACATTCCTTTGGATCTGTGTATGGATATTATTGAAGACGAGTGGCCTGCCATATCAAACCATACTGACATACCACGGGCATCTTTTACTGGGGCAGTTAGGTTCCTTTTCGAGACCGCCTCTTTTTCATTTGATGGTGCGTTCTATAAACAGCAATTCGGTACTCCCATGGGAAGCCCACTGTCGCCATCAATTGCTACCATCGTTATGGACAGGCTCTTGGATGTGGTCATACCACAGCTTTCCTTTGGCTTATCTTTCATCTTCAAATACGTTGACGACATTATATGCGCTTTGCCGGCCACGGGGATTCAAGAGATGCTGTCTAAGATGAATAGCTTTAACAGCCACTTACAGTTTACGGTGGAGAATGAGGTCGATGGATCGGTTCCCTTTTTGGATACTTCTGTTATCAGACGTAACGACCAATCCTTAATACTCAATTGGTACACCAAGCCCACTTACTCGGGCCGGTTTGTGAGCTTTTTCTCCAACCATCCTCTAAAACAGAAGATAAACACTGTGGTAGCTATGCGTGACAGGGTAGTAAAGATCTCACATGTCTCCTTTCACAAGGATAATCTTGCCAGACTGTGTACCATCTTCAGAAATAATGGATACCCTAGCACTTTGCTTCGTAGACTCATCTACAGCTCTAGGAGTCTTCAACGTGACATGCAAAACGCCTCTCTGACACACCCTGCTGACATTCCAAAGAGGGCTCTCAAGTATGTCAGGTTTCCGTACATTCCCGTATTATCAGAGAAGGTCATTAAAATAGCACACAGCTTAGATGTCAACATTGCCAACTATAACAGCAGACCCTTAGCCATGTTCTTCTCCAAGACTAAAGATCGAGTGCCGCTGTTACAGCAAACAGATCTGGTATACAGGATTCCTTGTGGTGTGTGTGCGGGTACCTATATAGGGACCACCAAGCAATACTTAAAAACACGCTTACAACAACACCGACAGGATTGCGTCACCCGAAGGGAGGGAAAGAGTGCACTGGTGTCACACCATATGGACACGGGACACATTTTCGATTTTGACAGCGTGACGGTGTTGGATAGGGAGGCACGGTATGGGAGGCGTATGTTTTTGGAGATGGTCCACATCCAGAGAGACGATAACTCGGTCAACTTTCGCACGGATATACAAGGGGTCAGCTCAACATACAGCTACCTCCTTCAAATCGACAGAAACCGCACAAACATGGGTAACTCTGATCCCACCTATGGTTCCATTGTCTTTTGATCAGTTGGGTATACACTGTCCCTTTGCCTTTTGGCTGGACTTGTATATCGGTGTGCACGCCGGCAATACAGTTACCTGTTGTAAGTTGTGTGTACATGTGCTGTCACTTAACCTCATTGTTGACACTTAAAAATTTGACGTACGTTCCAATTGATCCGTTCTTCTCTGTTAAATGTTTTTTTTTCGATTGTGAGTAGATTTTACTTTGTTAGTGACTGTTCAACTGGATCGAATAAATAATAATCGTTTTGTTTGATGCTATTGTTCTAGGTTCTTTTCGTTTGTAGAGAGATTTGTTGTTGGCGCCGTTTGCCTCGTCTTATGTTCAGTGTTGGAATTATGTACACCGTTCCAGTTGTGAGTTACACTGGTGTATTGTTTGTTCGTTTAGTATAATACTGTATGTCATTTTGTAGTGCACCCTCCGAAGAAGGCAATAAATTGGTTGCCGAAAGCTCAGGGCTTAAACAAAGGAAGCTGGTTTAATTTCCCTCTTACTGTGGCTGAATCCCCCAGTAGTTACTTATTTTACATACTTACACAGCCGATAACGACTTTCTATTCTATGTAGTATCAGATAATCTGCAAAACGTGGACGTGTTGGTGGGACGGCCCGTTACCGAAAATGATGGCGTCGTGGTGTTTAAAACGTCAAAAGTTCTTAAATTAACTGAAGCAAACCTTTTCAACGGTTTACCCTTTTTAACGCCAGATGATAATAGGCTTAGAATAATTGTAACTGACCAAACTGTGCTAAAGCCAGGAGTTAATCTTGTTACTGTAACTGCGGGCATAATGCATGGAAACGTGCATACTGGTTACTCCGAACAGTGGAGAAATGGTCAAATAATAATTGCTCCACAAAACAAAATGAAAATTCAAAATAGTCTGGGGGTCTTAAGGGTCATGAACCTTGCACTACAACATGTAACGTTGGAGAAAGGAACCTGTCTTGCCAGAGGTGTGAGAATACAGAACGAGACAATTCCCGAGATTGGTAGCACAGATTTGCAAACAAGAAATGAGTTAGAACTGGTCCTTAAGAGGTACCCCAGATGTTTTCAAGAGAATGATTGTCTTTTAAGTAACGTCAGTATCGAAATGCATTTACAGTTGACAACTAATGTACCTATCACCTATAAACCGTACCGTTTGTCCGTGTTTGAGCGAGAAAAAGTTCGAGAAATCGTTGGTGACCTAATAAGACGTCAAATAGTAGAACCTACAGTGTCACCATACGCAAGTCCAATTCTCCTCATTAAGAAGAAAACAGGAGATTTTAGAATGGTAGTAGATGACCGAAAATTAAATTCCATTACCGAAAAGGATCGTTACCCGTTACCTTTAATAGAAGACCATCTTGCTCGATTGTCCGGTAATACTGTATTCACAACATTAGACCTTAAGGCAGGATACCATCAAATTCGTATGGCTTCCGATAGTTGCAAGTATACCGCCTTTATTACTCCTGATGGCCACTACCAATACACCAGAATGCCATTTGGACTTACAAATGCACCGGCAGTATTCCAACGAGCAATAAATATGGCGCTAGGATCTCTAAGACATGATTATGTGTTGGTGTATTTGGACGACATTTTAATTACGGCGAGATCAACGGAAGAAGCTTTAACACGACTTGATAATGTGTTAAAAGCATTGAATGATGCTCGTCTCACACTAAATTTTGCGAAGTGCCAGTTCCTAAAGAATTCAGTGGAATATTTGGGTACCAAAATTTGTGATGGTCTATTGGCCCCCTGTCCGTCAAAGGTGGAAGCTGTGAAGAGCTTTCCGCACCCTAAAGATGTCCATCAAACCAGACAATTTGTTGGGTTGACCTCGTACTTCAGAAAATACATTAACAACTTTGCGCTTAAGGCAAGGCCCTTAACAAATCTACTGAAGAAAAAGAGTCCCTGGCGTTGGACTGATGTCGAAGAAAATTCGTTTAAACAGCTTAAGACAGAGTTAACGGCCTCGCCAACATTGGGAATATACAGTCCAAAGTCAGAAACTCAACTGCATGCAGATGCCAGCAAACACGGGTTCGGTTGCGTTCTACTTCAAAAGCAGCAAGATGGAAATTGGAAACCCATTGCATATATGAGCCGACAAACAACTGAGGCAGAAGCCAGATATCATAGTTACGAACTGGAAACGTTAGCTGTTCTTGAAGGCATAAAAAGGTTCAGAAATTACCTGTATGGATGTCATTTCACCATAGTAACTGACTGTAATGCCTTACGGTTGACTTGGACGATGTAGTGCATCGATGCACTACATCGTTTGCCTATCAAGTCGAATTGTGGTCTAGTGTACCAAACGAGCAGTCTAGTGCACTGCTGGGGCATCGATTCACTACATCGTTTGCCCATCAAGTCGAATTGTGGTCTAGTGTACCAAACGAGCAGTCTAGTGCACTGCTGGGGCATCGATTCACTACATCGTTTGCCCATCAAGTCGAATTGTGGTCTAGTGTACCAAAAGAGCGGTCTCGTGTATTGCTCTGTCAGCGATTCATTATATCGTATGACACACCAACTCGATTTCTGGTCTTGTGTACCAAAGGACAGTCTTGTGTACTGCCAAGCCAGCGACTTAGCATGTCGAACGATAGGTCAAGTGTACCAAATGGACGATCGACACTCGCCAAAAAAAGGGAAGTCCATTGTTTCCCAATATGACTCTCGTATACTGTTCTTGTCGGTTTTTCAGCTACTAGTCATCCATCCCTGACGTTCCCAAGTGGTCCTGTGTGCCAACGAGTAGTCTAGCAGTCTGCCCAGTCAAAGACTCTGCATGTCGCGCCTATCGTCGGTCCAGTGGCATGAAGTACCACTAGATCCAGCTAGAACAGGCGAACAGCCCTAGGAAGTTTGGACGGTCGAGTGGTGCCAGCGAGGACGCTTCTTCGTCAGGAAGGCCGAATGTTAGGATAGGTGAACTTTAACGGCGCCATCCAGTATAATGGCGGCCGCTATAGCGACGGACCCTAGCAATGGGGAACAATATCCATGACTCTAGGGTGGTTGACGGAATATAATAAACAAGATTATATATAGTCTGACAGTACGAATAAAGATAATTAATAAAATAGCTGTTTACTGATAACAATATATATATATATATATATATATATATATAAGGGTGATTGATTCTTGGGAATTTTAGGTCCTAGGGCGAAATTAAGGTAACTCCTTTTTTCTTAGTTCAAATTTTCGCTTTATTATAAAAGCATCATCAGGAACAGGAACCAGAGTTCTGAGAAGTCCGCCTACGCAAAGGAATCATCCGCAAATCGAAAGAGGACCAGCACAACACATATCAACACGATCACAAGGTAATTAACTGAAACAATCACACTAAAACAATTTAAAAGTCGTGTATACCGCACATGCGGCCGCTCTCACATCGAACAACTGTTGTTCGAAGACAGTTGCGAAGACGTGGCGATGTTCTTCGTAAAATTCTGAGTTAACAATCTTTATACTAAAATGTTGTAGCGTCATTATTGTGCCCTCAGGAGCCATTTGAAAGAAACATAGATTTGGCAACGCTGAATCCAACAGGTGTTCGTGTTACTATGCGCTGAATCCAACAGGGTTCGTGTTACTATGCACTGTAAACAAACAAGTCAAATTACTTAATTTGATTATACAACTGTCAAAAGTGACAAATGCCAAAATTAAGTTACCCATGTTCTACAGTGTTGCCGAATGTATTTTTATGACAAAATTAACGAAATACCGAAATTAAAAACAAACTTTTTAGGCAGAAAGATAACATTTAGGAAAAGAAAAATTTTCAATATTGTTCTTTATTCTAAACTGCAGCTTCTCCATCAATAGATTTCAAATAATAACACCATTCAAGAGATCGGATATCATGACTTTGGAGACCTCGTGAAGACTCAAGAAGCACGGTACAACATTTTAGATTATAGATTGTCTACTCAGAATTTTACGAAGAACATCGCCACGTATAGCTTTTCCGCCAATTTATACACACCCTGTATATATATACACAGGTGTCCGGAAAGTAATGGGACCCAGCTTAACCGTATATTCTTGATGTCAAATGGGACCGATTAAACCAACAGTCCCATAGTAAAAAGTGCTTCCTTAAGAAGTTATAAGGTGTTAGAGATAGAAAATATATTTCTTGTTTTGCGTATATTTCAGAAAAGAAACGACCGATCAAGCTGAAAATGGGTACCTTTAGGCTTTTGGAGAAGCCAAACATGATAAGAGTATTAGGACATATGCATATTGTAGAGGGAGCTGTCGGCAGCTTTTCCGGGATAGTATTATTATGATATTTTTATTATTATTATGACTATGGGCGGTATTACTAAAAATATGATACGGACGTTAATTTCACATAAAAAATGTTTTCCTATTTTATGCCGATAAAATCCACCGTTTTCAAGAAAAACCCAATTAAACATTTTGTGTATTTGCTAAAAGCTATATCATTATGAAAAATTTAACTTAATTTTCACTTTTTCTTTATTTATAAGGTATAATTTATAAGGTTTTCAAAATATCCACCGTTTAGTTCAACACATCTTTCACAACGTTTTCCTAAGTTTTGTCGTACTCTAAAAATGACTCAAAGTTATTTTTAATTTCATTTCCTGCGTGAATAATCGTTAGAGCGTCAATAGATTTCATAGAGCTCCATATCAAGAGATCTAATGAGTTGAGGTCTGGGCTTGTCGGTGGCCAAGGATAATCACTCCAGCGGTGCGGAAAGTGGTTGTCTAAATAGTTTCGCACAGTTTGCAGGAAATGAGCGGGAGCACCATCGTGCATAAACCATACACTCCCACGCAGGTTTAAAGGGATGTCTTCTAATAAGGTAGGTAGAACGTTGTCCAAAAAATTTAAATACGATGCACCATTTAATCGAGGAGGAAGTTCGTAAGGCCCGATCAAATGATCTCCAACAACGGCGCACCATACATTTACTGAAAATTCATGTTGGAAATGTTTATTTCTGGATAAATGGGGGTTTTCTACATTCCAGGAGTGAGAATTGCGTGTGTTTAGGATACCACGGGGTGTAAAAGTTGCCTCATCGGCAAACTCTTCGAACAACAGTTGTTCGATGTGAGAGCGGCCGCATGTGCGGTATACACGACTTTTAAATTGTTTTAGTGTGATTGTTTCAGTTAATTACCTTGTGATCGTGTTGATATGTGTTGTGCTGGTCCTCTTTCGATTTGCGGATGATTCCTTTGCGTAGGCGGACTTCTCAGAACTCTGGTTCCTGTTCCTGATGATGCTTTTATAATAAAGCGAACATTTGAACTAAGAATAAATGAGTTACCTTAATTTCGCCCTAGGACCTAAAATTTCAGGTACAGAAAACCATCTAACTCTGGTCGCTTTCTAAATTACTATTCTAATCACAAAATTGGCCACAAACTTAATTTAATAAAAGGCATGAAGAACAGGGTGACAAGAATCAGTCACCTCACCCTCCTGCAAAAAAAACCTCAACATACTTTCAGATTTATTTGTAAACAATGGTTACCCACAAAATTTGGTCAATAAAATATTATTCAATACTCAAATTCAAGTCATACAGGAGAGAGCTGAGCCGCCTTCCGAGTTTAGATACTTTAGGTTTCCCTTCCTACCCCAGATTGCACACGGAATATCGGGCGTTTTTGCGAGCGACAAAATCAGAGTGGCTTTTTATAATTACCATCCTTTGGGCAGCTATTTCAGCAAGTTAAAAGACAAAGTACAATTTAAATACAAATCCAATGTCATTTATGCGATTCCTTGTAGGGATTGCCATCAAGTGTACCTCGGCCAGACCGCCACATGGCTAAGCCAAAGATTAACTTTACACAAAAGTGATATCAGAGCCAAAAAAACTAGATGCGCGCTTGCCACCCACATGATTAGTAATAATCATGAACCAGATTTTGATGGTGTGGAGGTCAGACGGACGGTACAAAACCGAAAAAACAGAGAATTTTTGGAAATGGTCGAAATTAACAACACTCATATGAATTTCAAATCTGACGTTAACAATCTTAATGATATTTATTCATACATTTTGAGCTTGGATCGCTCCAACAACAATAATATCAATCACAATACTTCAAATTTGAGCCTTCAGCATTAACACTTTTTTTGTAACATTAGTTGTAAGATAGGTAATTTTATCATAACATTGTCACATTTCATTTATATTTACAATTTCAAATTTCCCACTTATAACCGTTCGATTACTGTTCGCGTCCACGCCTTGAAAAAGAACCTCGCTCTGTCGAGGTAACCTGTCAGTCGCCATTTGTCCGAACAGAAACATCGTTCGTTGCTAGTTATCTCAAAATAAAAAATAATTCAAGGCTTGGTAGCATGTGCTCGAACCCGCATTAATGTTACCCTCGACTACTGTACAATCTTCGCCAACTCTCACCCTACGTTCACATTGTAAGTAGAATTATATCCTCTAATTATCAATGTCAAAATGTTTCTCTTCTTTTATGTCCTTCAGATGACCCTGATGAAGCATGCAATGTATGCGAAATATTGGTGAATTAATAAAGAACGTACTAATTGAATAGACGTCCATTATTATTGTTGCTGGATTCCGCAAGAAAAGTTCTCCTACTTTTTTGTTCCCAACGGCAAAGACTCCTTGTATTTATATATATATATATATACCAAAGAACGGTAGTAACGACCTAATATATGTATGTATAAGAGAGTGATTGATTCTTGGGAATTTTAGGTCCTAGGGCGAAATTAAGGTAACTCCTTTTTTCTTAGTTCAAATTTTCGCTTTATTATAAAAGCATCTCCTATATATATATATATATATATAGGAGATAATTCCATCAACACCATCTACTTTTAACTTTGATGGTGTGAAAATTCTGGACAGTGAGGCCAATTATCGTAACCTGATGTTTTTAGAGATGTACAATATAAATTTCAATAGTAATACTGTTAATCTTAGACAGGGCGTGGAAAATCTCAACATCATTTACTCCAACATTATTAGAATTGATGGGGCTCGTCGTAGTATAACTGAAGTGAGTGATTCAACTCTCAGATTTTGATATTTTTTACAATTGCTTCACTGTGGTGGATTTATGCGTTGGTGGGGTTGATTACGCTGCTACGCCTATCGGTGTTTGACACCGCTGAAGGTCGCTTTAGTGCTCTTCGTTTGCGATTGTGTGCACACGTGTTTGTAATAGTGTGTCCTGTACGTTGTTTAAAGTTATGTCTTGCGTCAAAATTGTGAAATGTTAATTGTATCAGAGCCTCGTCACCTTAATCAACTCCGAGTAAGTTTTGTACGACAAATGTGCGCTGACTTTATTGTTGTTTTGATTTTATTTATTGTAGATGTAATTTTTTGCCCGAAGAAGGACCTATTCCGGTTCGAAATATAGCATATTGCATACAGCGAGTTCTCGTTTTCTTCTGACTAAGTGATCGAATACCCGAATAACCTCATCATTTCGTTATATATATATATATATATATATATATATATAGGAGAAAGGTATTTGTCGGGCAATTCCGTCATACGAAGATCGAAGAAGCAACCGTAGACACGTGTTTCGGACTATTAGTCCTCATCATACCTTTCTCCTTTATATCTCACCGTCGATTAACCATCTTTCCTATATATATATATATATATATATATATATATATATAATTAACTCAGGTGAGGATAATTTTTTGGAAAAAGCCCCTCCGCCCGGATTTGAACCAGGACCCCTCCAATTTCCGGTTGACTGCTCTCCCATTTGAGCTACAGAGGTAGTGGAAATTTATAGGTTTTATTTGTCACTTCAGGATTTGCAAGCCGAATTTCGAATTAAACAAACCCGTCGTGACACCCATTAGGGATAGATGGAAGTTGGGTAACTAGGAATCGCTAAATGTTTATTGCTAAAAGCTCATACAGATGAATAAATTCAAGGGAAAATGGTTAATTACGTAAACTCGTCAGTAATGTAGAATCAACTAAAGAAGCGAATGACAATTAATCCAGGTGAGGATAATTTTTTGGAAAAAGCACCTCCGCCCGGATTTGAACCAGGACCCCTCCAATTTCCGGTTGACTGCTCTCCCATTTGAGCTACGGAGGTAGTGGAAATTTATAGGTTTTATTTGTCACTTCAGGATTTGCAAGCCGAATTTCGAATTAAACAAACCCGTCGTGACACCTATTGGGGATAGATGGAAGTTTGGTAACTCGGAATCGCTAAATGTTTATTGCTAAAAGCTCATACAGATGACTAAATTCAAGGGAAAATGGTTAATTACGTAAACTCGTCAGTAATGTAGAATCAACTAAAGAAGCGAATGATAATTAATCCAGGTGAGGATAATTTTTTGGAAAAAGCACCTCCGCCCGGATTTGAACCAGGACCCCTCCAATTTCCGGTTGACTGCTCTCCCATTTGAGCTACAGAGGTAGTGGAAATGTATAGGTTTTATTTGTCACTTCAGGATTTGCAAGCCGTATTTCGAATTAAACAAACCCGTCGTGACACCTATTGGGGATAGATGGAAGTTTGGTAACTAGGAATCGCTAATTTTTTGGAAAAATTATCCTCACCTGGATTAATTATCATTCGCTTCTTTAGTTGATTCTACATTACTGACGAGTTTACGTAATTAACCATTTTCCCTTGAATTTATATGTATATATATATATATCAATATATATATATATATATATGTTACGGTCATAGTGATCAATAGATTATTATTAATAATAGCCAAGTGGCGAGGTTAAAGTGAAGAATTTATCACATGAACCGGCTATTATTAATAATTTCCAGCATGCTGTGGTCAATGTGATAATATTCGATTCGATATTGCATTAAGGTGATGCTACAATGTAATAGAGCCTCAGATTTGGAATTCTGTTAGTATCTACATAATCGCCACACAACGAATCTATTCACTGGGTTTTCAGTGTTGGGCCTTTAGTGACGTTAATCCTGACTAACTTATTTAGTTACTATTCATGACTAAAATAAGGAAGATTATCAAAACGAGACTAAAAAATGCCAATCCATACTAATTGCATGCACGAGTGTGTAACTCTTTTGGTCATGCTTATTTGCGCAATTCTTAAAAGCTAAGTAAGTAATAACTTAGAAACTCGGTGTGTATTATTCTGCCAGTGCATACGTACATAGTGTTTCTGTATTTTGTAATTCGTGGCAAGAAAAATTATTTTTATTTATAACTTATTATTTATTATCTTTTTAATACAAAACTTTAAAAAAATTTTTTATATTTAATTTTGAATACAAAAGTATTTCGAGACCTTTATTTTTTTGTGGTAGTACAACAATTACACCATTTATATTGTAAAAATAAAGCAAGATAAAGTTTGTAACAATAGGACGTCATATTCTTTTATTTTTTGTATTTTTTAGATTATATCCGTCAGATATTAGATACGCTTTCGGTAGGTATAGGTAATGGACAACTTAATGAAGGGAAGATTGGAGCAAGTTGTTACAATGTTTAATCTTTTATTTATAAAATAGTACTTTATTGTCAAACACCAAAAGTAAAAATACCGTGTTAGGAACAGAACCATACAAAAATATTTGCATCATTTGTGCGGTGCAATTTATGTAAAAACATCTATGTAAACTAGTCTCGCCCATTCTTGCATGTATTTGCATGAATATACAATATTGAAAAAATTATTATTAAATGCGCAAAATTTCAAGATAATTGGGATTTGAGAATTTACTTAATAAATTGTAATTGTACATTTACAAAAAAAACTACCCACATGCATTAAATATAAAAATGGGTGTTATTGATAATAAAATGGTTAACTTTTTTGAACACTGTGTATAAAGTGTTCTTGTTTATGTTTTCGTCATTGAGCCGTCCTTGGGTGTATACCAAATATCATTACCAATTATATCCAGTAGTTTTTAAAGTACAAGGGAGAGAAAAGAAAACATCTGTATTATCAATGTTTTGTATTATTCGTAATTTTGGGCATTGGGCTAGCCCTACTGATGATTTGCGTCAAGTAAATAAATATAATAACTTACATGGTTTAATAGTAATCAAAATAACTTAGCTAACTTCTTTGAAGACTGTATACAAAAGATCTTTTGTAAAAAGTAACGTTTTTATCACTTTTACCGTGCCCGTTAGGAAATTATTAATAATAGCCGGTCCATGTGATTATTTAAGTGTTTCTAATCACATTGACCAAATGATGCGGTTATTATTAATAATAGCCGGTAGTTATTAATACAAACCACATTTATCACTTTAACCGTAACATATATATATATATATATATATAAGGGTCCTGCAACTCTGCTCCCGCCTTTTGTAGCTCAGGTACTAATTAAGGTAAGAGTTTGGCATTTTGAATATATATATATATATATATATATATATATATATATATATATATATATATATATATAAAACTTTGAAATAGTTAATACATTAATTTATATATATATATATATATATATATATATATAAATTCGGTGATTATTGGTCGGGTGTGTCGATCAAATAAAATTCCTTGGTAATTACTTTAATATTTGCTATATTTCGAATCTCAATGGATTCTTCTACAGGCAAACTGCAAATCAAATACACAGAACTAAAACAAGGTCAATCATCCATAAAAACACTTACAATCTGTATTACAGTAGATATGACAAAGGGGCGACATCGATTCCTGGATACAAAACATTCATTTAATTCGCCGCAAGGCGACTGGCATCATAACAGACATCACGTACAACCACACTTATTAAATTTAACAAACTGAGTACACGTGTTCATGCATCGCTCAACTGTCTTGGTCTGACGACACGTCAGAATGCAAGCATTATTGCATTAAACAACGGTAGAAACTCTCCCAGGACAGGAAACATCAAAAAACCAAACTGGTATCAATGCTACGTTCACCAAAAAACTTTTTTCTAGTATCTAAGCTCAAAATGTAAGAATAAATATTACTTAGTCCCTCAAGATCAATTTTAAAATTTATACTATTGTTAGTTAAATTGATGTGATACATTTCTAAAAATAGCCGGTTGTTATAATTTATTTCAGAGTCTAAGATTTTAATATTTTCAAAGTCAAAAACATGGTCGTTATTTATACTATGTGAAGCCAGAGCACATCTTGTTTTCCCTGTGCGGCAGTCACTCTTATGTAAGGCAACTCTGTTTTTAAGCCATTGTTTCGTCATACCAACATATTCTCCCTCACAATCTTTGCAGCTAATCCTATATATGACATTTGATCTATACCACAGTGGGTCCCGATCTTTAATTCTAGTAAAGAAGGTCCCGATCTTATTGGGGTAATATTGTGCTATCCTTAGATTTTTTGGTAGAGCGGGTGCCAGAATAGCTTTCAAACAATGAGTCAATCCAGGTACCATGGTAATTTTCTTATAATTAGTGACTATCGGTCTTGGTTCATCAAAAATACTAGCAACATGTGCATTTGTGTATGTGGAAAACAGAATCTTATTCAACAGGTTTTTAGGGAAGCCATTGTTAAGAAAAATGTTCCCTAGTTTCTTAAGTGCTATAGCTTGGTAAGAGTTGCTACAGATCCTAATAATTCTGTTTTTCATCGTGCACACAGTATTTACCTTTTGATTATACGTGTGGCCAGAGTAGAAATTAATATAGCGCCCCGAATATGTCGGCTAGTTGTACCAACCAATGTCAATACCACCATCAACCGCACGGACAACTTCACAGTCTAAAAAAGGTAGGCTGTTGTTCACCTCCATCTCAACAGTAAACTGTATATTAGGACAAAGTATATTAGGATTAGCTGCAAAGATTGTGAGGGAGAATATGTTGGTATGACGAAACAATGGCTTAAAAACAGAGTTGCCTTACATAAGAGTGACTGCCGCACAGGAAAAACAAGATGTGCTC
This sequence comes from Aphodius sticticus, assembly GCA_963966075.1. Taxonomy (NCBI): domain Eukaryota; kingdom Metazoa; phylum Arthropoda; class Insecta; order Coleoptera; family Scarabaeidae; genus Aphodius; species Aphodius sticticus. The sequence goes on along the minus strand of OZ014507.1, from coordinate 45,834,885 downwards.
TGGCTTCACATTGTATTAATAACGACCATGCTTTTGACTTTGAAAATATTAAAATCTTAGACTCTGAAATAAATTATAACAACCGGCTACTTTTAGAAATGTATCACATCAATTTAACTAACAATAGTATAAATTTTAAAATTGATCTTGAGGGACTAAGTAATATTTATTCTTACATTTTGAGCTTAGATACTAGAAAAAAGTTTTTTGGTGAACGTAGAATTGATACCAGTTTGGTTTTTTGATGTTTCCTGTCCTGGGAGAGATTCTACCGTTGTTTAATGCAATAATGCTTGCATTCTGACGTGTCGTCAGACCAAGACAGTTGAGCGATGCATGAACACGTGTACTCAGTTTGTTAAATTTGATAAGTGTGGTTGTACGTGATGTCTGTTATGATGCCAGTCGCCTTGCGGCGAATTAAATGAATGTTTTGTATCCAGGAATCGATGTCGCCTCTTTGTCATATCTACGGTAATACAGATTGTAAGTGTTTTTATGGATGATTGACCTTGTTTTAGTTCTGTGTATTTGATTTGCAGTTTGCCTGTAGAAGAATCCATTGAGATTCGAAATATAGCAAATATTAAAGTAATTACCAAGGAATTTTATTTGATCGACACACCCGACCAATAATCACCGAATTTATTGATATATATATATATATATATATATATATGTATATATATAGTTCAGTTCATGTTATATCGGTGAAGGTGCACGTGAAAATTGTGTTGTGCTTTAAGTCTCTACTAAACCCAGATTATCCATACAAACAATAGTGAATTTGGTACCGTTGTGTAGGGCTAAATTAGCCTAATACGCCCATACATAGCTTACGAACGAAAGCGCTTCGGGAGTAACGTAAAACCGTAAGTAGGCGACTTTACTGAACGCAGACTGCATGTCGACTGTTTTTTTTTTTCCCGAAAATCGAGTGCCTCGAAACAAGTTTTACTTACAAACGGGAATTTACCCATCGATTGATATAAATATTATTATTCGATTATTCGACGAAGAATTTGTTTTATCTGTGACTACATACTGAATTTTAATTCACTGACTCTTGACTTGTCTTCTTGTTTCCTCTCCTACGACCTATGTATTAAATTGTCAGGCGCGGCGGAGGCAAAGTCGGGGCAAACAAGGCAACTGCGAAGTGGCAAGACAAAATCTATTGCAAAACAAACAAGACCCAGTCTGAACAATTCGTACATTGCTATTGTTCACCAAGGTGCTGAGGAGACGAAATATGAGGCGAATGAGTTAACAAATGATCTCAGAAACAAGCTAGCGTCGGCGAACGAAGAAATAGAAAATCTAAGGGGAGAAATGGTTGCTCTTGAGAGGAAAATAGCTGTTCTCTGTGTCGATATGGAATCAAGGGATGCAGTGGTTGCTCACCTGAGAGCAATCATAGATCGTTTTTCGAATTCGAAGAATAGGACTGTCAAGGAGGCTGAGTCTCAGACTGAGCGGACGGAGGTTCTGGCGGGGTCGGCTGACGGGTGTCCTGGCTGTCGGAGCGATCAAATCGGGAGCGGCGACGTATCTCGCCGTTCCGTGGTCGCCTCGGCTGCCGGCCATCCTGACTTGCTGCGATCAGATGATCCAACGTTTGACGTTTCGGTCTCGCATGCTGATGCACCGGATTCGAGAGTCGTATTTATGGGCGATAGTCATGTTAGGGGTTTCTCCGGCATATTTCTGCAGCATTTTCCCGAACCCAGGCTGAGTCCTCTTACACTGTGCAAACCGAATGCAACGCTGACCCAGGTTGTCGCCGAGTTTGGTGGTATTACTGAGAAATTAAATTTCAATGATTATGTGGTACTGTTGGCTGGTATTAACGATTGTATTGGAGGACGGCGAGTTAACATGGACACTTTCGCGCGCATTAGGCAGTTATCTGCGCACACTAATGTTGTAGTGTGCTATGTTCCTTTCTGGCATGGGCGCCATATACTCAACGGACTCATAGACAACTTGAACACCCTTATATACAGGGAGCTTTCACAGACAAACATTGCGTTACTGGACATTAACGCCTTTACAACAAGGGATATGTTGACAAGTCATGGACTGCACTACAACGGCCGCGGAAAACATGTGATTTTGTGTCGGTTGTTCGATGTTGTGCGTGAGTTTACGTCTAAAGAGCTGCGGTTATCCGGCATTGGTGTCGTTCGAAGCAATCTCATAGAGATTGAGTGTGGTGCGGTTGCTGATTGCGCTCCGGAGGCGGAGACTGTGCTGGACAATTCCGACGTCATTCCTATGGGGGAGCATTTTTAACAGACGCCGACTTGAATCACCATATCGCTAATATCGATGTGTTGCCTGAAGAAAGCACATTTCCCCAAATGACGACTAAAAACAAGTTAACTTTAAGAACCCTGTTGCAGAATGTCAGATGTATTGCTAACAAAATCGATAAATTAGATGTAATTCTGCATCACTATCATATAGACATTCTGATGGTCGCGGAACACTGGCAGTCTGATGTATCTGTTACGGAAATGTCTTTAAATAGTTATAAGCTCTGTTCGCATTTCTGTCGCGAAGCTGGCCATCACGGCGGAGTGGCTCTTTATGGTCGATCTTCATTAAAGTTGAAACGACGTGACGATGTATGTGATTTGTCAATATCGAATGTTTTTGAGTGTTGTGGCGGTGAACTGTATGCCGATAGAAACTGTGTATTTGTTGTTATATATAGACCGCCGGCGTCAGATATTCATGTTTTTTTAGGTCAGTTTCTGCGACTCTTGGAGATGCTAAGGGATGAGGATGGAACGGTGATGGTTGGTGGAGACTTTAACATTGATTTTTTAACCGATTCACGAGCAAAAAGTATGCTGCTCGAACTTTTATGTCTACATAATTTAGTTGCTGACACACCTACTAGAGTCACTCCTACCTCATCCACATGTTTGGATAATTTTTTTGTGGATATGTCATTGAGTGATGGTGTTGTTGGTTGCTGTGATTTTGGTTTGTCTGACCACTGCGGCTTGGTGTTGGATCTGGAGAATTCATTGTTGAACGCGCCACAAGCTCCCACGGTTTTCAAACGCAAGTTTTGTGTAAATTCAATTAACCGCTTTAGGGACTTACTGAGTGGCGAGGCTTGGCTTGCGGTATATGAGTCGGTCTCGGCGGAGTCTGCTTTTTGTGCTTTTTCTGATACCTTTTCTCACTACTTTGACGTCTGCTTTCCAATGGTGAAAAGTAGAGTGCCTCGCGGTGCTTTCGGGCTGTCTTGGGTATCACAGGAATTAATATCTACAAAAAAACAAAATGCTTTTCCTCAGGGACATGGCTGCCCGCTATGACATATTTAGGAACAGCTATCTAGAATATTCGAAATTTTACGAAGACATGCTTCACATAGCACAGGTACAGGCGAATGATATACGCGTAGAGCAAGCTAAAAACAAATCAAAGACGGTTTGATCTATAATAAATGAAAAGCGTTCCAACTACTCTCAGGATTTTACGATCCCTGACGCGGCAACTTCTGACGAACTTGGCGAGGGTTTCGCGACTTTTTTTGCTTCTTCTGTGGAGGAGCTGTTGTCTGGCGCTTTCGACGGTAGTGATAGCTTCGACGATATCAGTCAGCACGTGCCTCGAGCGCGGGATTCGTTTTTCCTTTCTCCTGTCTGCGAGGCGGACGTGCTGGACGCGGTACGCAGCCTCAGATCGGTATCTAGCGCTGGGGATGATATGATTCCCGCCATTGTTGTTAAGCAGTGTGTTGAGTTCATTGTGGGGCCGCTGATGTACTCCATAAATTTGTCTTTTTCTGATGGCGTTTTCCCCAGTCGCCTAAAAACAGCCGTGGTCAAACCTCTATTTAAAAAGGGGGACCGCAACGACTTCAACAATTATCGGCCGATAAGTTTATTGACATTTTTCTCCAAGATATACGAGTACATTATGAATAGTAAACTTCGCACATTTTTAATTAGATTTGATATAATATCAAAATGTCAACACGGCTTCTGTTTGAAAAAGTCCACTGATACCGCTATATTCAATTATACTAAAAACATATATTCTTGCATAGACAAAAAGATACCTTGCCTCGGCCTTTTTATAGACCTGTCTAAGGCGTTTGATTGCGTGAACCACTCCATTCTCTCCTTCAAAATGCAGAGATACGGTATCAGTGGTGTGGCTGCGGAATGGTTTAAATCATACCTGTCCGACCGGCATCAGAGGGTTTGTATAGGCGGTAGAATGGCCAATCCTCGAAGGGTGACGGTGGGGGTACCTCAGTGGTCGATTTTGGGTCCAACGTTGTTCTTACTTTATATAAATGATCTGCCGAGATATTTGACCAATGTTGATGTCACACTGTATGCGGACGATATAAACATATTTCTCCGTGCCGAAAGTGTGGACGAGCTGCGTGTCAGGGCGTCCGCAACTTATTGTCGAGTGCAGCGTTGGGTTGCATGCAACCGTCTTATAATTAATGCAGCGAAGACCAAGTACATCTGTTTCTCGAAACCGGGCATCTCTGATGTCCGGCTCGGGAACCTGACGGTGGCTGTGAGTACGACTTGTCGCTTGCTTGGGTTGGAGATTGATGACAGTTTTCGGTGGTCCCTTCATGTGGAGGAGCTGGCAATGAGGCTTTCCCGAAATTGTTATGCACTCCACCAACTGAGGAAATCTTGCAGCACTGACATAGTCAAAACTTTTTATTTTACAAACTTCTACTCAATTATGAAGTATGGGATAATTCACTGGGGAATGAACGCGGAAGCAAATAGGATTTTTTTACTGCAGAAGAGAGCTCTGAGGACTGCCTTTGGTTTGCAGAGTAGGGAGTCATGCAGAGAACTTTTTAAATCAAAAGACTTATTGACTTTCTATGACGTGTACATCCTGGAAACCGTTTGTTTTGTTCATACTCACGTGGACGAGTTTAACCATGGCATAAGACATCGTCACGACACAAGGCATGCTGACCGTCTGCTGCCGGCCATGCACCGCCACTCATATTATCAGAAGAGTTTATCTTACATGGGATGCAAACTATATAACTTGCTACCACGACAAACCAGATCGATAGCCGACATTAAACTCTTTAAATGTACTGTCCGGTCGTATTTATTAGGCGTGACTTGTTATAATGTTAATGAATTTTGTAATTCCTTTTGATTCCGCTTTATATGTTGTGTATGCTGTGTTCTATATTGACATTTCATGTTCTGTCTGTGGATTGGTTACGTGAATAAAGTATTATTATTATTATTATTATTATATATGTATATATATATATATATATATATATATATATATATATATATATATATATATATATATATATATATATATATATATATATATATACAGGGTCCTGCAACTCAGCTCCCGCCTTTTGTAGCTCAGGTACTAATTAAGGTAAGAGTTTGACATTTTGCAGGCTTACCCTGTACTTCAAAGTACATTTCAAGAAATTATTTTTAATTATACAGTGTCCCAAAAATGTGCAACCATGGCAATATATTTTTTTTAATTGCATGCTATATATTTTTTAACACATTTGGAAGCATTTTATGGTTGCCTACATACCACCAAAGTTTTATTGAAATCGGTTGAGTGAAAAAATAAAAACCAAAAAAATTGATTTTGCATCGATGATTTTGGAAAAACCACAAATTGTACCTCGTTAATATATATATAGTATAGTATATATAGTATAGTATAGCTCCTTGGCTATACCGTACTGATGAGGACTAATAGTCCGAAACACGTGTATACGGTTGCTTCTTCGATCTTCGTATGACGGAATTGCCCGACAAATACCTCTCTCATTTTTATCTTACCGTGGATTAACCAGCTTTCCTTTACATTTAATGTTCAGTTAATATCTAGTTACCGTAATATACTAATGTATATAGATGTTGATATAGAAACAATAATAACAAGAAATATTATGTCAATTCATATATGTATACGTTCAACAGTTCGTTACAATAAATTACTTCTTTAAAACCTACTGCATCTCATCTCTGATCCACCGCAATATCCAAGAGGTTATGGGCCCAGGCTGCGCATGAGATGAGAGAAGAATTTTAAAGAAAAATTCGGCAAGAATCAATAAAGAAATAACGTGATAATGACGTTATACTCCTCCAGAATAGAACTTTTAACGAAGGATAATTACGATACATGGACTTTGCAAATTGAAGCCCTACTGATCAAAAACGACGCATGGGTCTACGTAAATGGAACAAAAATAAAGCCGAAAGCATCAACCGACGATGAAAAACCATCAGTAGAAGAAGAAGCATGGCTGCAGGCAGATCAGAAGGCAAGATCCGATATAATACTGTCAATAAGTCCAACCGAATTGCAACATGCAAGAGGATGCACAACTTCAAGGCAGTTATGGTTAAAATTGGAATCAGTTTACGCATCTAAAGGACCGGCGCGAAAGGCAACTCATCTCAAGCAACTAACACTGCAGAAGTTGAGATTAAATGGTAATGTACGAGAACATATCATGAAATTCTTTAACGCTGTTGACAAGCTTGCGGCTATGTCAGTCATAATTCATAAAGATATGTTAGCTATTTTGCTATTATATAGCCTGCCGAGTAATTTTGAAAATTTTAGATTTGCCATTGAAACTAGAGATGATCTTCCAGATCCAGAAATGCTAAAAATAAAAATATGAATATGAATCAAAAATTCACAACAGAGATGAAGATAGCATTGATGGAGCACTTTTAGCCGGACAAAAGTTTAAGAAACGTTCTTACAAAAGTAAGTTTGACAACAAAACTAATAGTAGTTATAGTAAAAGTCAACAACAAAACGACAGATGTCGTATATGTAATGAATTTGGACATAAAAGTCATCAGTGTTGGCATAAAGATAGGAAGAAAATAAATCAGAATCAAGATTCGTATGTTGTCAATGCATCGATAACTGAAGCTATCGCATTAACAACAGATATTTCGAAAAATTCGTGGTGTTTGGATAGCGGATGTACAACACATCTTTGCAACGATAAAGCGAATTTTATTTATCTGGAAAAATCAGATGATAGAAAAATAAATTTGGCTGATAATTCATTTGTTAACACTTCTGAAATTGGAACTGTGAAATTCATAGGAAGAAATGACTGTGAAAACAGATCCATCAAACTTTCTGATGTCTTGCACGTCCCGAAACTACGAACAAATTTAATGTCAGTAGCAAAAATTACAGACAAGAATGATGAAGTCATATTTAGGAAAAACGATGCCGTCATAGGAGATAAAAATGGAAAAGTAAAGTTTATAGCGGAGCGCAGAGGCGATCTCTATTTTATTCGCAAAACCGAAGTAGTCGCTAGTGTACGTCAAGATAATTATATGTCATCATGGCATAGCAAGTTAGGTCATTTAAATTACAAAGATGTAATTAAATTACGTAAAATGGGTGCCATTTCTGACTTTGGCTTTGGTAATTATGAACCAGGTAAATGCAGTACATGCCTACGAGGTAAACTAGCTACACTACCGTTTGCGAACAAGCATAAGCGATGTTCAAATATGTTGGAAATTGTTCACACAGATTTGTGTGGTCCAATGCGCAAGGAATCGCATGGTAAGGCAAAGTACTTCATAACATTCTTTGATGATTATTCAAGATGGTGCGAAATAAAATTTTTAAGTAATAAAGGAGATGCTCTTGAAGCTTTCAAGAATTATAAAAATATGGTTGAGAACCTAACAGGCAATCGTATTAAATTTATTCAGTCAGATAATGGAAAAGAATTCGTTAACAAGGACTTTGATGATTATCTGAAGGCCTAAGGGATTAAAAGAAGATTGACAGTACCTCAGTGGCGGCTCGTGGTACATTTTGATGGTAGAGCCACAGAGCATGAAAAATATGCCTTGGTTTTTAAATAAAGAAAAAACATTTTTTAAGGTTCATAATTTCAAATAGTTTTTTATTAAAGTAATACATATGTAGTTAGATAGTAAGTATAAAAAATTAACTGAAAATAAACTCAAAGTTATATTTTGCGATATATAAAGTCCATTCGACGTTCTTTTTTACTTGCAAATAAATCATTCACACGCTTATTGAAATCTTCGATCTTTATGAGTCAACGCATTAGAGCTTGAAGATGTTGCCACAGTCTGTTTTTTAACAATGATCAAATCAGGCAAAGGCCTACCTAACTGTTTAATTTGCACTTTTTCCTCAATAGTACATGCTAGAAAAGGCTTATTCTGTAATGAACTAATTTGATTCATTGTGTATGGCGCGGAGCGGAACTTTTTGTGTTAGATTTAGACGATATGAGACGCGAAATACGAGTAACACATGCACTCCGCACTCGATTGAGCCAGCTAGAGTTTGGCTCCAAATACGCATACATAAGGCGACGTCGCTATACCCCCACCCACCCGAGCACCGCCCCGCGGTAGCCATAACTGTATCGATCTGCCGGGCCAGAACTAAGTTGGCCCGGTTGGCAGTATGATAGCACGGTTAACCGCGTAGTGTTGGGGAGAGAAATGCGTTGCGATGTTTCACTGCTCATTAAACTTATGCAGGCATTATTTAACATATAAAATGAAAAAAAAAAGGTTTTTTTAGAATTAAAAATTAAGTTAAATTAATTAAAAATTCTTGCTGAGGTTGAAACTACAGGTAGTGCCATGGCTCCTTGGCTCTATATAACGAGCCGCCCCTGGACGGTACCATATACACCGCAGCAGAATGGAGTTGGTGAAAGGAAAAATAGGACATTGGTTGAAATGGCTCGATGTATGATTATTGAATCAGAGGTTCCATCATCTTTTTGGGCAGAAGCTGTAGCAACTGCAAATCACATACGGAATCGTTGTCCAACAAAATCTTTAAATGTACAGGTACCATATGAACTTTGGAGGAGAAAACGACTTCAATTAAGGTATCTGAAGACATTTGGCATCAAAGCATTTATACTAGACAAGACTCCGAACAAAGGAAAGTTCGATTCAAGAAGTAAACAAGGAATCTTAGTAGGTTACTCTGAAGAATGTAAAGCCTATCGAATTTGGTTACCTAATGAGCATAGAGTTGTAGCTGCTAGAGACGTACGTTTCATCGAAGATTTTTACATGCAGGGAGAGCCCGAAGACATTATTTCATCTTCGACAATAAACGGACGCAATGTTATTGAGCCAGAAACCCGGACAATAACAATCGTTAATGATTCGTTAAGTAAAACAAATCATGTACCTGCAGCTGAACTTCCAAATAACTTAGAATCTGATATGATTGATTCAGAAGAAACAAGAGAAGCTCAAAACAGAAGAATGAAACGAGGGCCGGGAAGGCCTCGTATAATGTGCTGTGTTTATCTGCCGCCTGATGATATGAGTGCGTTTGAGTGTTTTGTGAGTGGCTTAGAGCATGTTAGTGGGAGGTACCCCGATTCAACAATACTGATCTGTGGAGATTTTAACATCCCACACCTGCAGTGGGTGGGGTCGGTGGACGGTTCGCTTTCGCCCTCTGGTAACTATGACATAAAATCTCGGATATTTACTGACGCGTTCTCTTACTGTAACCTCTCTCAATTTAATTGCGTACGAAACGCTAACTCTCGTTTGCTTGATCTTGTCATGGCTAATTGTTTCTGTATCGACAGTGTCTGTCGGTGTCCATGTCCGCTAGTGGAGGAGCATGACCATCACCCTTCCTTACTTGTTAATTTAAAACTATTACACGCAACACGATTAAAACAATCCGGTATAAAACAGTACTATTTTAATCACGCCGATTATGTGCTCATCAAAGAGTCTCTTCAGTCCATTGACTGGCGCGGTGAACTGGCGCACTTGGACGCGGACACTTCGGTCACTGTGTTTTATGACAAGATCTGGGCAATCATTGACGGTTTTGTTCCACATAAATTATTGTATAAACGTTGTTATCCGTCCTGGTTCTCTGAAGCCACCATTAAATGTATAAAAGAAAAACGTGAATTTCATAAGAGATGGAAAACATATGGCAATAATATAGATTATCTCACCTTTGGGCTCTTGCGAACACGATCAAAGCGCTTGATCGCTGATGACTATAATGTTTATATTAATAAAATTGAGGATAGTGTGGTAGTCGATCCGAAGCGCATCTGGTCATTTCTTGGTAACAGGCGTCGCGGTGCCTCGCGGGTTCCATCTACAATCAGACATGATGATACGTCGGCTTCCAATGGGCAGTCTATTTGTGAATTATTTGGCTCTTACTTTCACTCCGTGTTTGTTGATGGTCCGCAGGCTGTTGATTCTATAAAACATGACGGCGCTGTGAGTGTACCGACTCTGTTCACACGCGAGCAGATTCTTTCCTCTCTTCAGGAATTGAAGGATTCGGCCGGTGCTGGGCCTGATGGGATTCCCGGGCTGTTTTTGAAGAGATGTGCCACGGAACTGGTTGAGCCGCTATATTTAATATTTAATCTCTCACTGAGGTACGCCAAATATCCTTGCGTTTGGAAGAAGGCCTTTGTTATACCCATTTTCAAGTCTGGCAATAGAGACCTTGCGCAGAACTATCGCCCTATTTCAATACTCTCATCTATCAGCAAGGTTTTCGAAAGTCTGATCTATAAAGTTATTTTGAATGACGTAAAAAATAAGATTGTCCCACAACAACATGGTTTCTTTCCTGGTAGATCAGTCGACACCAACCTTTGCTGTTACACTGAATTTATTTTGAAGGCTCTTGATAGTCGTACTCAAGTCGATTCGATCTACACGGATTACAGCAAGGCCTTTGACAGGATAGACCATGCCATTTTAGTGGAAAAGCTGAGGCTGATTGGGTTGGATGAGTTTCTTGTTCTGTGGCTCTCTTCATACATCTCTGATCGTTCGCAGGCTGTTCGATTAAATAACTTTATTTCTTCTTTTAGACACGTCCCTTCTGGAGTCCCTCAGGGTTCCCACATTGGCCCCTTACTCTTTTCTATTTATGTCAACGATGTCGCGAGTTGTTTCGTCCATTCTAAGTTTATAATGTATGCAGACGACACAAAAATTTTCTTTAAAATGTCATCTCTCCAAGATTGTTACAACTTTCAGCATGACCTGAACAGATTGCACCAATACTGTATTGATAACAAACTAGTCCTTAACTACGATAAGTGCAATACTATCACCTTTTCTCGAAGTCGATACACCTACGACTATACCTACAGTTTTGGGGAGAACGCTATATCACGAGTTTCCTGCATTAAGACCTCGGTGTTATTATCGATAACAAACTTTTATTTAACTCACACTTCAAAGCAATGAATCAAAGGGCATACCGTGCGCTGGGCTTCGTCATCAGATCCTCTCAGTCCTTCAGCAGCCTGTCGACCATCAACAAATTATTTAATGCCTACGTTAATAGTGTGCTAAATTTTGCGTCTGTTGTTTGGAATCCGCAGTACCAAACGTACATTGATCAGATCGAGCCAATACAGAGGCGCTACGTTAGGTTTCTAAGCAGAAAATTCAACCTACCCGGTTGTTCTTACGAACAACGCTGTCTGGTGTTCGGTCTTGTGCCGCTTTGGTTGCGCAGGCGTGTTCATGATGGAGTGTTTCTGTACAAAATCCTGAATGGTATCTTGGAGTCGCCTGACCTGTTGCATTCGTTCATGTTATCCGTCCCCTCGCATCCCTCCCGTACTCATAGCCTCCTGTACCATCCATCCTGTCATACAAATTCCTTCCAGAATTCTCCGGTTAACCGCCTGACTGCCTCTTATAATACCTTCCATAACTCCGTTGATCCCTTCAGTAATTCCCCGTACTCCTTCAAACGTAAGTTAAGACAGAATACTTTCTAATCTTTATAGATGTTTATTTAAAAGTTTACTGTTTTTCTAATGTACATGAGAGTTTCTTTTCATTACTATTTTCACTGTTTTCTTTGTCGGCTTTAATAATGTTTGATTTTATTTTTTTGTTTAGTTCTCGATGTATTTGTTTTCTTTGTGTGTACTACCCTGGGATTTGCCTGTTTGTACACCACATATATAAATAAATAAAAATAAATAAATAAATAATACGTACTAAAAGAAAGGACAGACCGAAGAAAGAATATAAGCTTGTTCCTGATACATCTGAAGAAATAGAACACGTATAGAAAATACTAAAAATAATACGGAATTGCAAGTCGAAAATCATGAGGAAGAAGACGACAGCGATCATGAGGTTAGCACAGAAAACATCATCGCTAATTTATCCGAATTTCAGTTAAAAAAGCGATGAAGGGAGAGAATTCAGAAGAATGAAAAAATGCAATTTACTCTGAAATAAAAAGCCTTATTGAAAATAATACATAGAAAATAATTTCTAAACCAAAAGGAAAGAACATTGTTAGTTGTCGCACTATTTTAACCCATAAGTAAGGACCTGACGGTTCACTTCTTCGCAGAAAAGCAAGAATTGTTGCTCCAGGCTTTACACAAAGACGTGGGATTGATTTTAATGAGACATTTGCACCTGTAGCTAGGATGAATTCACTACGATTAGTAAGTGCATTAGCTGCTCATTACAATCTGAAATTGCATCCACTTGATGTAGAGACAGCATATTTAAATGGAAATCTCGTAGAGAGGTATATATGGAAATGCCTGATCTTTTGAAAGAAATGTTACAAAATATAATCCATCATGAAGATAAAAATACTCCAGTTTTTATATATGCTAAATCAATGTTAAAGGATATCCAACGTGAAGGACAGGTATGTCACTTACAAAAGGCTATTTACGGACTACGCCAATCAGGACGACAATGGTATACAACTTTAAAGAGGAGACTACAAGAATTAGGTCTACAAGCCACACACGCTGATCCGTGTGTATATTGGGCACGTAAAAACAATAACATAATGTTATTATTGGTATATGTTGATGACATTATAATTGCATCAAATAGTACAATATGGACTGAAGAAATTATTAAAGGACTGAAAGTAACTTTTAAAATCAAAGATCTTGGTTCAGCAAAATATTGTTTAGGGATTGAAATTAACCAAAACAAAGAAGGAATATCAATTTCACAGCAAAAATACTTAAATGATATACTTCATCGTTTTGGAATGGACAATTGCAATTCAGTCGCCACTCCATTGGAAGTTGGACATCAACTAAGTAAGGATGATCAAGAAAATAAATTGAAAGAAGATCAAAGACCTTACAGAGAACTTATTGGAGCAGTTATCTATTTGGTTACATCAACTAGACCAGATATTGCTCATTCAATAAGCATGTTAAGTCAATTTTTAGATTGCAACAATACCACCCACTGCAAAGCTGCAAAACGTGTTCTCCGATATTTAAAAGGAACCATTGATTTTGAGATTAACTACAGGAAATCGGAGGAAGCAAATTTGACGCGCTATGTGGATGCTGACTGGGGTGGATGTTCAATAGATCGGAGACCATATACTGGGCGTTTTCAAACTTGGAACCGGAGCAATTAGCTGGGAATCCAGAAAGCAAAGGACTGTAGCCTTATCTTCAACGGAGGCAGAATATGTGGCCATCACTGAAGGAGCTAAAGAAACTAAATATCTCAAATCATTTTTACAAGAAATGGGATTTAACAACTTAGTTAAAAATTTTAAGATATTTAACGACAACAGAGGAGCAGGACTGCTTTCAAAGAATCCAGTATATCACCATCGGACAAAGCATATAGATATGAGATACCATTTTATCCGCGATGTGCTAACAGATAAAAACATCGAATTGGATCATTTACCAACACAGGAAATGGTAGCAGATATTTTTACCAAATCGCTCTCACGAGAAAAACATAATTATCTTATGGAAAAATTAGGAATGTATTCTTCACATTAAGGGAGCGTGTTGGAGATCAAATATTATAATGTTCAGTTAGTAGATAATAAATGGCACTTTCAGGCCCGCCACACCCGCCACATTTACATAGGAAGCTACCCCCACCACTTTTCTGCACGAAGACGACCGAGGCCAAGTCTGCCGAGCGCGGCCGAACGCAGTAGTTCGGTCGTTCACCGATAGATGGAGCGTGAGCTCGCTCAGTACACGTAGTTCGGGAACTTCACCAATAGATGGCGCTACAAAATTTAAATTTACTAAAAATTTCAAATTTTCGCGTCAACCCCAGGTCCGCCAACCCCAGACGTACCAACCCCACGCGCTAAAACGGCATGTCGACCGACCGCCATATTTTAAACGACTCCATCTTCTTGAACACATTTATTTAATTGTACCGAGAGCGCCATCTACCGACCAATTACCGAACTACATACTGAGGTTGTGAACCATGCTGAAATAATAGTTCGGCACTTCACCAATGAGGTTGTGAACCACGCTGAAATAATAGTTCGGCACTTCACCAATAGATGGCAACCGGTTAATTTAATATGCGAATTTAAAATGATAATCATTTATGCAAATAATTGCATGTAAATTAAGAGTGGTTATTTAAAATTTTAGATGCATACAGACCCTGAATAAATTATACAGATCTGCATACAGACCCTGTATAAATTATACAGACCCTGTATACAGACCCTGTATAATCACAACAGACCCTGTATACAGACCCTGTATACAGACCCTGATGAAAAAAAAAATCAACAGATCTCGTTGACAGCTACTATATATTGACTACCTTAGGTGCTACTCCTTCAGTATTGTTTATGATGAAGGTCGTTAATCATCCATCATTATCTCTCCCCTTAAATAATCTAGACGGTCTTTGCTCAAACGATGAGATAAAACAGCAACGGCATGGTGAGCTCCTACCAAACACTATAAGAGCTATTATTTGTGGCCCATCTGGGTGCGGAAAGACAAATCTTCTACTTAGTTTGTTATTTCAAGAAAACGGGCTACGCTTCGAGAATATTTACATCTTTTCCAAGACGTTATATCAACCAAAATATGAATTTTTAAATAACAATCAAGAAAATACCAGAAATTGAAATCTTTAACTACAGTAACAATGATGAAATTGTGGATCCTCAAGATGCTAAAAACAACTCTGTATTTATTTTCGACGACATAGCATGCGATAAGCAACATAAAATACGCTCATATTTCTGTATGGGGCGACATAAACTTGTTGATGCGTTCTACTTAACACAGACTTACACACGAATTCCTAAACATTTGGTGCGTGATAATGCGAACGTAATAGTTTTATTCCCACAAGATGTTCTGAATTTACGTCATATATATGATGAGCATGCTTCCACGGATATGAATTTTGAAAAGTTTCGAAAAATTTGTTCAGAATGTTGGAAAGGAGGAAAACATAATGCATTAGTAATAATGAAAGATTTTGAAATTAAAGATGGGCGATACAGAATGGGGTTCGACCAGTATATATTAGGGGTATCATAGAAAATATCATCAGTATCAATAAACCATTGTGTAGAAGAGGGTGAACAATGATGATGAAGAAGAAGAACCAGCTGAGATATGGTAATCTCAAAAAACGATCACTACTTCAGCGGGATGGAAAACACATTAAGCGACGAATTAGTGAAATTGCTAATGTTGTAAGAAAAAATATCTAGCATTGAGATTGGGGCGTGAACATGATTCAGAAACAATTGAACGTGTTGTAAAACCCATAACTAACTCTTTAAAAGACATTTCATCTAACACATTAAATTTACTGAAGAAAAACATTAAAAACGATGAAGATATTAAACAAGAAAATATTAAACAAGAAGAATATGAAGAAGACGTTAAGACAGAAGATTCGAAGGCGGAAAAGAATGAAACAATGGACTTGTCAACAATTCCAGCTGAAATTAGAGAATTGTATGAAACCGGTGTAAAAGGTCGATTAGATACGAGCTATGGAGTACAATACAATAACGCCACCGATACTTGGACCTTAGGTTCTAAACCCATAGAATTTTCGGGGGATAAAATCATTATCGATAATCGAAATACTTTTAATGGAAGTAAAGGGTTATATGAATTAATATTTCTAAAGAAACCCATTGGCTATACTTCAAAAGATTTTAAAACGTATGGCGAAATCATAAATTTAACGAGTGTGCATAAACGTAAATTTGAGGAGGATGCTCAAAATAGAGGGAGTAGATCATTCAAATACATTAAAATAATAAAGCCCTTGCTTGAAAAAGTAACTAATCCGGATAGTCCTATAACAAAAATGAAAAAGAGTGGTGATGGACTTCAAATGGACTTCAATAATAAGAAGGTGGAGTATATATACTTTGACAACATCGACGAATTGGTAGATCGATTAAAGCTATTGATCGCTTCACAAGCTGCCGGAAATAATTCTCATACTAAAGAAATTGCATCTATTATCGAAGAACTGAGAGAAGTTGAAGTAATTTTCTAACATGGGTGTAGATAAATTTGGAAGATCACCTAGATCTACTACTAGTCGACAAGGTCAGCGAGCAACAATGTTCCCACTAACTAAAGATGGGGGTTATGATATTCAAAACCGTAGGTTGAGCAATATCGGGGCACCCATAAATGATCACGATAGCGTTCACAAACAATATACTGACGCCGGAATTCTAGAATCCATCAATTTTACAAAGAAGGAATTGAAGACGTTGATGCAAAAAACAATCCCAGATAAGTTGACGAACCTGGATATCGATATTCGAAGTTTTATTAATAATGAAATTACCACCGTTAATGATAATATTACTACAACGCAATCTCACATTGATTCTTTTAAAAGTATCACTACCAACGACATCAAATCGAGCACATCTAAAACCGACGAATTAGAAGAGAAACAGAAAGATATATGGAAAGAAGTGCGAAAACACCGTGAAAAAATAGTGTTACTTAATCGCAATAGTACGGAAGTAGATAAGGATTTACGATCGTTTGCCCAACTCACTAGAAGTGCGGTTGCAGATATAGAAAAACGCTTATCATTTCTCGAACACAAGTTAAAGTTCAGTGCAACCCCTACCATCACACCGCAAACTTCACAAAATGAGCAAATTTAGCAAAGCAAAGGAGACTTGTAAACGAGTTACATAAGCCGGCCCGCAATAAATTTCCTAGACGAAGAACCATTCTACATGGTATAGATGATCTTTGGCAGGCAGATCTAATCGAGCTCATCAAATATTCCCGCTTCCATAGAGGATTTAAATATATACTAATTGTAATTGATTGTTTTTCAAAATTCGTATGGATGGAGCCGATTAAGAATAAGTCATCGAGTGAAGTGTCGCGTGCTATGGGACTAATATTGAAGAATTCGCAACAGCGTATTCCAAAGAATCTGCAAACCGATAACGGTACTGAATTCTATAACAGTCAGTTTAGTTCGCTAATGAAAAAGTATTCAATCAACCATTACTCCACATTTAGTGTAATGAAGGCGGCCATAGTTGAACGGGCAATTAGAACCATTAAACAAAACTTATTCAAATTATTTAGCCTATACGGAAATTACAAATGGCATCATCTACTACCAACCGTCACATCAAAGTATAATAATTCAAAACATAGAACAATAGGAAAAGAACCCGTATACGTAAATTCAAAACAAGTGGAGGATGAACTACTCGGAACCGTTTACAGTCACATCAAAATTGCTGGTAAGGGTAAATTTAAAGTTGGCGATATCGTCCGCATAAGCAAGTTCAAACATGTTTTTACCAAAGGGTATTTACCGAACTGGACAACGGAATTGTTTAAAATTACATCAGTTAGAATAACAAATCCGGTGACGTATATGTTGAATGATATGGAAGGTCGACCGATAAAGGGAGCATTCTACGAATCAGAATTGTTGAAAACGAACTTACCCGATGTGTATCTTGTGGAGAAAGTTTTAAGAAAAAGAGGGGGTAAAGTGTTTGTAAAATGGCTCGGTTTTGATAACACTCACAACAGTTGGATCCCAAAGTCAAACATAATGTAGTGGGGTAATCATTATAAATTCAGACAGCCGCCGTCTCATAGATCAGTTGAGTGAAAGATCATAATGATGAATAGTCCGTGCAACTACTGGTCGACAATCGATAGGCTGTATACCGCATATGAAGAGGCTATAAAAAATGAAACGCGTTTCATCAACGAGTCGCATTATGATGTAGAAAATGCGAAAATAATAGCTGGATTAAGTGCTGCTCGAGGTTTTATCCCCATGATACGGATTACATCGTCTGCTGATACCAACAACAATCATATTCCCATAATTCATTCTGATTGGCCAATACTGGTTCGAACGTTGAGAGGCTTTTTGGAAAATGACAACGACCTCCGATACAAGAATATTACAACCGGTGAGGGGGAATTAAAGTTTGAAGAAATTGAACCTGAACGACACTCATTAGGAGTCAGCGTTGTGCTAACCTTCAGAAATGTATCAATTCATCTTTGCGAAATAGACATATCCGGTATTTTGTATCTCGATGACGTAATACAATGTAAGTTGGCAATGTTAAAAAAAGTAAACTTTGCATATTATTTTAATAAGTTAATGATAACTTTTGTTGGAAATAATGTACAAAATCCGTATTCTAAGATAAAAGAGTTCTGTATAAAAAATCCAAATGAATTTAATTATACTGTGTTAGATTATCTTACTCTTTCTAGCACACTCTAAAACCACGATATAATCAAATTTAGTCTTCAGTTTGCTATCGTCATTCAACCAACATGTATCATAAGTCTTCAATTGTATTATTAATATTAGTGTATTTGTTCATACGAATAGTTTGTATAAAACTTAGAATAAGACAGCATCAATCAGTCGCGCAGGACTCTAACGCATGCGATAACATTATTTCACATATTACGCGCGAAAAGACTTTGAATGATTTTACCGATGAGGAGTTATGATTATTCACCATCAAATATCTACGAACACATGTATCTGCACAACAACTGCAAAATGTATGGCATAAACTACCAAAGGCGTATCTGGAAGATGATGAGTTAAAATCGAAATTACCCTGCTACAAGCATTACAATACTCCGGGGCAGATGACGCACTACGATGGACCACCACCTTCACGAAAAGACTGTCAATTTTGTAAAATATTGAATATGTAGATACAAAGTGATGATTTATATAAATAAATGTATTAAATGAATTATGTTGTATTATTTATTTTTAGTGATGTAAGAAAGGAGCATCTAAAATATACTATAAAAGGGGGTTACTTTTGAAAATCTGATTAGTATCAATGATTAGTATTAATAATCTCCCATTTGAACTACATTTACCGGGGTATCAGTTTTGCGGACCTGGAACTAAATTACAAAAGAGACTACAACGCGGTGACGGGGGAGTGAACAAACTGGACACAGCTTGTAAAAAGCACGATATCGCGTATTCCAAACATAAAACTTTAGAGGATCGACATCGGGCAGATAAAGAACTCGAGTATAGTGCTTGGGATAGAGTAAAATCATCAGACTCTAAATTTGGTGAAAAAGTATCCGCTTGGTTTGTTACTAACGGTATGAAGTTAAAACGAAAACTTGGTATGGGGATGCCAACATCTAAACGTTCCAAAGTTGTAAAGAAGAAGGAGAGAAGGGTGAGGAAGAACCAGAAACCAAAAGTTGCATTCCGCAAAGCAATTGTAGACAAAGTTGTCAAGACCATAAACAAATCTGATAATTTGAGAGACGCATCACGCTTAGCTATACAAAGTGCTCGTTTAGCTGTTAAAGATGCTGGGGGAAAGTCAAGAGTAAGAGTCCCCCGTATAATCCCAATTCCCAAGACTGGTGGCATCCTCCCTCTACTACCAGCAATTTTTGCCGGACTATCAGCTTTAGGAGGTTTGGGTGGTGGAGCAGCTGGTGTATACAGAGCCATAAAGGGTGGGCAAGAAGCTTTAGATAAGTTAAAGGAATCTGAACGTCATAATAAAACGATGGAAGCGATAGCTATTGGTAAAAAAGGATCTGGATTATTCTTGAAGAAACATAAATCTGGCTTAGGGTTATACTTGAAGAAAAATTTTTAAAAGAGCTACCCGAGAGGTCCCTAACCAACATCGATTTAGTGAGATACGCTAAAATATTAAAAATCCCCAATTTTCGAGGAGTCTTTATGCGCGACACATTACCGAAAACACCTCACACCCCAAACGAGGCTGGCATTGTTAATTTGGATAGCGATAGTGGGGCGGGTACTCATTGGGTAGCATATCGGAAGACAGGACGTCGAGTCAACTACTTTGATAGTTTTGGAAACCTGCGACCACCAAAGAAGTTGATAAAATATTTCAAACATTGTAAAATAACATATAATTATGAAAATGTACAAAAGAGAAATACTTACAATTGCGGTCACTTATGTTTAGAATTTCTAATAAAGTATAAATAGTAGTACGCACAACAGAATTGTTTAATTATGTCTCAAACGTTCACCCTAACAGGTACCAAGAGCACGCTCTCAATTGATTTCTACCCTCCAATAGAATTGGAACATAGATCACAGTATTCCCTAGCTCTACTTGCTCTGCATACGTACAATAGTATTCCCAATATTGAGGAGGGCGTAAACAATAAATTTTATTTCGGAGATCCAAAGTTAGATAAGCAAAAACAGCAACACGAAGACGTAATCGAGATTCCTACAGGATCATACGAGCTCAGCGATATTACATCACACATTCAGGAGGAATTATCCGCGCGCGGACATATACCAGCGTCATCGGATAAATCTACATACGATAATTATCTATCGATCCGGGGAAATAATAATACTTTGAGGTGCGAAGTGAAAAGTGAACTACGAATCGACTTTACTAGTGAGAATTCCATTGGACGAGTGTTGGGATTTTCACCGAAAGTACTTATACCGAAAACTAAATATCAATCCGACTTACCGGTGAATATCAGCAAGGTTGTTACGGTACGTGTCGAGTGCAATATTATCCACGGTTCGTATTATAACGATAAAACATCGCATACGTTGTACGAGTTTGCTCCAACCGTAGATCCTGGCTATAGTATCGATGTCGAACCAAGTAATTTAGTATACCTACCCGTAATAAATCAGCATTCCATACCCAATATCACGATAAATTTACTCGATCAGAGTGAGGAATTAGTCAACTTTAGAGGTGAGAAGATTGTCATTAGATTGGAATAGAGAAAACTCAACTAACATGGGATTGGTTTTCAATGTCCAACTACCTGGAAGGTATATAAACAAGCAACATTTTCAAGCTGCATCAGTTAGTGTTCGACCGTTAGTAGTAGTACAACAACCATCGATTAATCGCTCTTCCACATTATCCGCAGAAAATATTCAGTTTTTACGTTCTCTAGGATATCATGTCAGAAAAACTATCGTTATTCGGAAACCCCGAATTTGATACTTCCATAGCGCGAGAAGTGATCCATACTTACCATCCCACAACTAAATCTTTCCAGCCGAATGATGAAATTGAGATCACAATCAATCAGAAAGATGTTCTGGTCTCGATGTATGAGACCGCTCTGTACATTGAGGGAAATATTGAGCATTCAGCGGCGGGAAAGGGTACTGTTAGGATTACAAACAATCTGGGTGCGTTTCTCTTCGGAAGTATCAGCTATGAACTCAACGGTATTGAGATTGATAGAGTTGAAAATCCAGGAATTACGACGCTCCTAAAATCCTACTTGTGCTTAAGTGAAAATGAGTGTAAAGCTCTTCAAATTGCTGGACTCACATACCCGCTTGATAAAAACATTTATACGCTGCACGCGGATAACAAATTCTCTCTTCGAATCCCTCTAAGTTTTCTGCTGGGCGTTTTTCATGATTATGGACGTGTTATTTGCGGACGTCATAAGCTGCGTTTATTACGTGCCAAATCTGATAATGATTGCTATCAAATTGTTCTCCCAGAAGCCGATAAGGATGCAACCGATTTGAAAACTTTGAAAATAAATCTCACCAGCGTTCAATTAAAAGCAAAACATATAATCCCCTCAGATATCGTAAAATTAGAAATTTATGAGGAACTTAAGCGTGACAAAGCCATACTAATACCCTTCCATAAGTGGGAACTGCATGAGCTACCGAGTCTTAGGAATACCAACAACGATATCTGGGCAGTGAAGACAACCGTCGCCCTCGAGAGACCGCGATTCGTGATTGTCGCATTCCAAACAAATAGGAGAGATAACATTAAAAGTGACCCATCATACTTTGATCATCTGAACATCACGGATCTGCGGGTGTATTTAAATTCCGACTGCTATCCGTATGAGTCAATGCGTCTGAACTTTGATGAAAAGAGATACACCGAAGCATTCCAGATGTACTTAAACTTTCAGACTAGTTTCTTGGGTCGTAGTCACCCCGAACCTCTACTAAATTATAATGATTTTAACGAAAGAGCCGTATTCGTGCTGGACACATCTAAACATAATTCAGAAGTTGTGCTCCCATCAACCTGCGACATCAAACTTGAATTTCAGAGTTCCAAGCAATTTCCCGATAATACTAAAGCTTATTGTATTATCGTTCACGATAGCATTGTTGAATACATTCCTGTGCATGAGCTCACCCGTCAAATTCGATAGTGGGGAGATTTTGCTGATGGGGAATTTTGCTCAGTTTAATTCCTACTCCCATCAACGATGTCAGCTAAAGCAGTATCTAAGAAATTAAGTGCTCTTAAACGGAAGCAGCAAGTGTTACGCGAGCAATTAAAGTTATTCGTGTCAGAACTGGAGGATTTAAATAGAACTATTGCAATGTACAGTTTTGTGAAGAAGTTTGACAATCAACATTACGTCATAGGTGGGGATAAAAAGTAGTATATATTAGTGGGTTATAATAAAAATTCATTTAGTTTCCAGTTTACCGCCGAATAAAACATTCAAAATGAAAATCGTTGTGGTCGACATCCAAGGTTTCCAACTAAGGTCTGGTGATTTTATAGTAAAAGAATTGTGCATTTACGATGGTCGATACCCAGTTAACCATTTATTCATACCATCCACCAAATATGAAGAGCTGAGCGAGCTGGAAAAGAAAACTATTCGCCATCTCTCAACACATCATCATGGTCTCGACTACTGCGGAGGCTTCATCGAGCTGAGCAAACTATCCAACGTCTTGGAATTACATCTCCATGATGTGGATCGCATCTATGTAAAAGGTGCCGAAAAATATCGAGTACTATTGGAGCATTTAGCCAATATGAAGTTTCAACCACACATTATCAATTTGGAAGGGATTGAATCCTGGTGTCCACCGCCGCCCCTCATGGAGAAGTTTACACCATGCAAGTTTCATACAAAAAATAATATTAGCGCAGTTTGTGCTAGGAATAATTGTAAACTACTGTGTAATTATATTATGTCAACTTTACCATTATAAACAATAAATGCATTAAACGAGTTTCTTATGTTTTATTTCATAGATTAAGCAGTGATAATATAAGAACGGTAAGTATATTAAAACACTGATGGTGACGTCATCATTTGTATGCGTGTTCAAACATGTTCAAAGTCTAATTTTAATGATTATAATATACTGGTGAAATTGATCACGTGAACAAACGCTATATAATCGAGTAAACTCGGAAAAGAATTCAGTCTGTGTGCTAGCAACCGTCTAAATCAATAACTTCAAGATGTCTACGCCACCTAGAACACCAACACCTGAGCCATCAACCGACAAACCGACATCAATCTACGAATGTGAATTTTGCAAACGGAGTTTTAAGAGGAAGTGGACTCTCAAACGCCATGTTCGATCAGTTCATACAGCGGCAGGGTCTGAGCTTAAGAAGTCTACAACAACGTCACCACCACCGCTATGTGAGCTTAAGAAGTCTACAACAACATCATCGCCACCGCTATGTCAAATAACGGCGGAAGAGTTATGTGATTTATATAAACTGGATGGGAATTTTGTAATGACACTTTTAAGAGATAATGTATTATAAAAAAAAGCCATGGTCGATCAGTGATCAAAATATATATATTGTCAACTTTACCATTATGAAAAATAAATGTATTAAACTACACCATTTGGTTTATATGATATAATATTGAATTTTTTTAAATGAATAGATACGTTAAATGCATTTCTTGTGGTTTATTTCATAGGTTAAGAAGTGATATTATTATTAAAAGAGTCAATACGGTGAGTATATTAGAATTTCTCATTTGCTAATTAGCAGTGTTGTCATCCTTACCTTTTTTTTCTTTTTGATCACTATAAATACTAAGCGGTAATAAAAAGCATACGGGTTTCAATTAAGTAATTTTTTTATTAACAATATTTCATTTTGCATACAACTCATTTATAAATTTATAAAAGTTATCATTTGGGCGTTGGTAGGCATTCCAACGTTTTTCTCCCCCTTGTAAACCATAGCCATCGAAGATAGACTCCGTAGCTCGTCTTCGGTGGTGATGGCTTCAGCTAATCTCTTCGGCAGGAATGCTATGAAGTTTTCAAATTCCACAAGAATTGATGGCCAAGCGCACTTTGTGATTCTTTTCGCCGATTTAATTGGATATGGTATATCAATTTCCAACTCTGATATCTTCTTCTTTGGCTTAACCTCACAAAGGCCCAACTCGGATAGTCTGGAAGACATCTTGTTTGCTGTTGTTGTAGTTGTTGGTGGTATCTAGTTGTGGAACTGGTCTTTTTTACTGTATAATGGTCCTATTTATTTGAAAGAATGGTATAGAGAGCGAAATTTTTGAGCCAATGATAGCAAAAGAAAAAATATGATTACACTGCAAACTTCGTACTAGGTATTTAAAAAACGCAGCAATACTAGAAAAAATATGCTTATCTAGAAACCACATTTGTTGCTCTAACAGGAAGCCAACTCATCAATTCTTTGAAATTAGCAAAGAGAATTGCTGCGAACGCATCAGCAAGTTTATGTCGCCCCATGCAGAAATATGATCGTATTTTATGCTGCCTATCGCATGCTATGTCATCGAAAATAAATACTGTAACCCCGACTAGTAATAGCATATACAATAATAAAATGGTGTGTGATATAAGAATTCCTAGAACGATGATGAGCGTTTTTTTTTTTCGATTTCACAATATGTAGTCGGAACATCTAGATAAATATAAAAGATATAGCAAAAAATCGAGCATTAGAAATAACGTTTATGAACTTAAGAAATAAATCATGCGATTGATCCATCTATTATACAATTCCTCCATCCACAAAATTAAAATCGTGAGAACTGGTGGGAGAATAATTCACCTATTATTTATCACCAATTGAGTAATGCCCCCAAGCTAACGTTGTAACACCATCATTATTAATATGACGTTTTACATCGTAGGGTGAAAGGGCTAATTTACTCTGCAAATTGGTGAAAATTGTATGCTTTTCAGATCTAAATAATAGCTGTCTTACACGCAATTGCGTTTTATCGAATAAACAGCGTGTATAATCATCAAATGTGATTTTACTTTTTACTACTGACTTTTTCACGCCTTTCGCTCTTTTAGTGATACCACCTCCAGCGCCACCAACCCGATTTGCGTACATCTTAGAACGCAGTCCGATAAATTCTTCCATTATTTTCCCACGATTCTCATCTTTCGTCAAACCCAAAACCGCCTTATTCTGTGGCGGGATACTGAACTGATTATCATTCGCATAGTTCGATGTATCGAAACGTTCCAAGTTTTTGCGCACGTCTGCATAAATATCCTCGGTTTGGATGGCGACAGTGAAGCTGTCGGTATGCATGTAACATAAACTAATCATATCCCCGTATTTAGGCTTGTGGAAATCGTAATAAAATCGGTACATTAATAATTTTGATAGTTCTAGAACTGCAAACCCGACATAGATGGGTTTGTTGTAAAAAACATTAAGTCGCTCCATATGAATTGCTGAAAAATTCTCCGTAAATACTTTAATAGCCTTAAAGTTTAGCTTCGCTATCAAACTACCCGCACCCAATTTAGGACGTCCACGATCTTTTTTAATATCACCCCAACTTGTCACCAACTTCACGTCAACACGCTTATCGATATTCTCCATCGTCTTGCCGAAGCAAGCGTTGTTCATGAGTTTGTAGAAGTCACGCTCGAATTCGTTGATGGCCTGTTGACGTAAAGTTGTATTCAAATCGATATACTTTTTCATAAAAGCTGATTGGTTAAATTTTAGAACCCGATTAATTTTTTTAATCACAAGACCGTGAGCAATGGCGTGCTTCAAATTACGATAATGAATTATGTAATTTGTTTTATTCATTAAATTCGGAACGAGTCGTATATCGGTTTTTGAGGAAGCTGGGATGATATTTTCCGCCAAGAATGGTAGATCGTTGTGTGAGTTGTGGAGATGTTCGGGGTAATCTACGTTTACATCTAAAATGTAACCGACGCCCGCGTCATCATAAATTTCACTAATTTTTAAATTTCCGATTTCATCCTCATTCATCCAACGAAATCCGCCATAAGGTAAGTACTGCGACATTGCCCAACCGTACAAGTTGTTCGCATCCCAATACAATAAGTATTTAGATGGACGATTGGGATCAAATGTAGACATATACTTATTATTAGCGGATGCATGTCTGAGTGAGCATTGTGAGATTCCACCCCGTATCCCTTTTTGTATAAAATGAACCATTTCTATGTCGGTTAGCAGTTCTAAATTCACTGTGGTATATTTTAACATTGCATCCCAACTCAACCCTGGCGCGGTATAGTAGTGTGCCGGATCGAGGTGATACGTTTTATGAGATACTTTTCTAAATTTTTCAAAAACATCTGCCAAAAGTAGCACATCCGTCGTTAAATATAGCTCTGTCTCTCATATTTTTACACCCAAACGTTTGCCAAACATTTTGAGCATGGGTGTAATGCTCATCCGTAATGCCCTCGTTAGACATTTTATTGAAAAATGCTTCTTTAGGAGGTAGTGAAGTATCCTCCAACTTATCTAACGACGACATATACTCATAAGGGAAAATCCCCTTTTTCGTTAGTAATTTAAACTTATTCTCATCAGGCGCATATTTTCGCACATTTACTAAATCCGCATCTGAGAGATTACTCGCTAACGAGTCTAGAGATGATGCCATGAATCTAAAGGAATCCAAAAACAGCAATTTTAAATATTTGCTTTCGAGTTCCCCTTTATCATCTAGTCCAAAATCTACATGAATTTGTTTGCTGAAACTAATGTAGCGTTCTTTGTTATTTGGCAACACATCGATACCGCTGTCATCATCAATTTCGGCTAGCTCTTTGACAAACAGATGGCTATCGTACCCGCTAAAGTTATGTAAAAATACCGGGATATGATTTGGAATTTTATAGTTTAGGTTACAAACTGAGTGGGCAGCGTTCCTAAACCGTCCTGAGAGATGGCAATGTTCTCGAACTTTATCACCGGAGCTAAATGGTCTATTACAAATAAAACATTGCTCTGCCGCATCATACCTAGCTTGCTCCTCGGATGTTAAAGGTTGCATCGATTTAATGACTTTATAATGATTATTATAAATTGACTTTACGTCTGCCATTAATTTGGAAATGAAAACTTTTGCGCAATCCTCGCCTGTATAAATCTCAAATTTACTATACGCGTCATCAAAGGAACAAACTATTTGATATGCGAAGCTGTATGGAGCATGTTTCGCGACTGTTTGCGTAAATGAGGTGCTTGGATCAGGTTCACAATGCTCCACAGGCTGTAATATTGATTCGAAATCCGCGTAAATCGCGAACGGTACAATTTGAGAATTATTATAATTATTAAATTGTAAAATATTGCCCGGTAATTTTTGCCCAAAAAAATTTGGCTTAAAATTTAATTTTGTGGATGGTAAAATAGTGCGAATTTTGTTACAGTCACTTTCTTGGTGTTTAGCCAATTTA
Organism: Aphodius sticticus; assembly: GCA_963966075.1. Classification (NCBI taxonomy): domain Eukaryota; kingdom Metazoa; phylum Arthropoda; class Insecta; order Coleoptera; family Scarabaeidae; genus Aphodius; species Aphodius sticticus. The sequence goes on along the minus strand of OZ014507.1, from coordinate 45,807,016 downwards.
CGTTCTGTCGTAAAATTGGTTAAACAACCATCGCAAAAATGCACGCGTCCACGGTGCAAATTAAGCTGTTTTGAAAGTAACATAGCAAAATTTTTAATTAAAACAAAATGACCTTTACCACATTCAAAAATGTATAATAAATTGACATGCTTTTCGCGTCTATTTTCAGTATAATAAATGGGTCCATCCACACAATAATGGTTCTTACCATTTTCAGTAAGTTCATAAACATTAATGCTTAGGTTATTTAGTTCCTCAATTTTCGCTATATCTGTTAATTTAACTGGAAATTCTATCTTACCCATATTGACCACCTCAGAGTAGTGAGGGTAACTGGTTCGTCTGTTGACGTGTTGTCTCGCTGGACGAAGTGCTGCCGTCAGTGCCCAAGCAAAGCACGCATTATCATCGTTGATGATGTTGATGCATGCGCGCTTATTGTGCATTTTGGTTGGGAGAGCAATGTAGGACGAACCCTGAAGTGGTTGATATTGATTAATATTCACCTCCATATGCGAAATCGAAAAAAACGCCCAACCTGATTTACGCTCCTCGAACTCCTGACTCTGCTTGTTTATTTCACTCGCCATTTCACCATAGATGTTATCGAAATTGCTGCTCGGTGTTACCACTCGAAATTTCGTATTAAAACTTTTTAGTGAGGCTATGACTTCTTCTTCCGCTTCACCGTCACTAACCATTTTCTTTACAAATACTGCGAATAGTTCAATCTGTGCTTTACACAGTGTGTGAGTCGCTAAATGGGTTAAAATAAGGTCTCTGGTGATGATCTTATTTCTTCCTAGATATTCTGGAATATCATCATTGGGTAGAACTCCTCCGATTTCATAGCTGGCTACCCTATTCTGGAAACAGGTAGCCAGCTGCTGCACTCCATTTGGAAGCTGCTGCCGATGCGTTTTCAAATGAGCGTTAAGGGCCATGGCTGAGGTGAAGCTCATTCCGCAATGGTCACAGAGTGACGCTGATGGTGATTGCTTCTTGTTGCCTCTTCTAGGTGGCGAAGGTGTCCTCGCCCTCTTCATCCCTGCTCCGGATGGCTCATTCACGATCACCGCGGAGGAAGAAGGTGCAGGGTTCACTCCATGAATCTTATTCATGTGTCTTCGCAGAGCATCTTGGCGTGCGAACTCGCGCATACATAGCGCACATTGTTTGGTTATGCGCGAATGTACAGTTTTCTTATGCCTTGATAGGATATCGGTGCGGGCGAAAGACCTTTCACAAATCTCGCAGCTGAACATTTTGAGAGAAGCACTGGAATAGCGTAAGTAACGTGTGGTGTAGTCGATTGTTGGCAAAAGACTGACCATCTACGCCTATGGTATCCAGATATTTCGTGTCCGTTATTCGATACGCACGCACTGTTCACGTGATTGTACCATGCAGTTATTTTCGTTCGAGAAAAGGCTGACCGCGCGAATATTTGCATTTTCGGACGCGCTCTGTGCTGAGTACGACAACGTATTTAGTAAATTTCAAGAGTTATTTTAACATAATCTACTTGTATTACTCTAAAATTCTGTAAGAAGTATAATTTTAACACAAATTCGTTTATTTTAACGCTTGGAACAAATTAAAAATTAAAATTCAATACTGGTGACGCCAGCTAAATTAAAATTAAAATTCAATACTGGTGACGCCAGCTATTGGTGAAGTGTCGAACTATTATTAATTCGGGGATCTATTCCGCGCCGGTATGTAGTTCGGTAATTGGTCGGTAGAGCGCTCGGCACTTCGCCAATAGATGGCGCCGCCGGTACCTCTAAAATAATTTTGTCCTCAGATTTGATTTTGCTCTCTAAAATTATTTTGACATCTGAACTGAGTTTGTCCTCTAAAATAATTATTTCTATAGTTTTTATTAATAATAATAATAATAATCAGTTTATTGTTCAAACAGTAACACAATTAAGACAATTCAATTAAGTATGTGTATTGTTAATATTTATTTCTGTTTCTGCGGACACAGCATTTACTTGCGGATGACGACCTCTGCTAAACTCGCGCTGAGGTTGCAAATAATTGTTCGCTGGCGTATTACCATTTCCGTAATTTTGGTTCTGTCTTTGATAGGGTTTTATACAGGGTCTGTATGCAGATCTGTATAATTTATTCGGGGTCTGTATGCATCTACAATTTTAAATAACCACTCTTAATTTACGTGCAATTATTTGCATAAATGATTATCATTTTAAATTCGCATATTAAATTAATCGGCTGCCATCTATTGGTGAAGTGCCGAACTATTATTTCAGCGTGGTTCACAACCTCATTGGTGAAGTGCCGAACTATTATTTCAGCATGATTCACAACCTCAGTATGTAGTTCGGTAATTGGTCGGTAGATGGCGCTCTCGGTACAATTAAATAAATGTGTTCAAGAAGATGGAGTCGTTTAAAATATGGCGGTCGGTCGACATGCCGTTTTAGCGCGTGGGGTTGGTACGTCTGGGGTTGGCGGACCTGGGGTTGACGCGAAAATTTGTAATTTTTAGTAAATTTAAATTTTGTAGCGCCATCTATTGGTGAAGTTCCCGAACTACGTGTACTGAGCGAGCTCACGCTCCATCTATCGGTGAACGACCGAACTACTGCGTTCGGCCGCGCTCGGCAGACTTGGCCTCGGTCGTCTTCGTGCAGAAAAGTGGTGGGGGTAGCTTCCTATGTAAATGTGGCGGGTGTGGCGGGCCTGAAAGTGCCATTTATTATCTACTTCAGTTAATATCTAGTTACCGTAATATACTAATGTATATAGATGTTGATGTAGAAACAATAATAACAAGAAATATTATGTCAATTCATATATGTATATACAACAGTTCGTTACAATAAATTACTTCTTTAAAACCTACTGCATCTCATCTCTGATCCACCGCAATATCCAACAGTTACCACGCACACGCACACGCACACGCACACGCACACGCACACGCACACGCACACGCACACGCACACGCACACGCGCACGCACGCACGCACGCACACACACACAGATACACGCGCAGGCACACATCCGCACGGGTCCGAAAAGGAAAATACTTTCACTGTCAAATTTGAATGTTTAAATGACAATAGCTCTTCTAAAAAAATCGTATCGACCTCTACGATATCGTGTTATTCTCGTCTCAAAAGGCTCTTTCAAACGAGCCATCACACGACCCACCATTCCATTTAAGATTTTTGTGCACCCCCTACCCCCCCGACCACCGGAGGTGCCAAAATGGGCGTTCTTGGTGCTATGTGGTAGATTGTGTGATACCATTGTAAACCTGTAAATTTCAATGCGAAATCTATCAGGCTGGGGCCACGGACCGAGCGACAGCGGGGCGGTGGCGTCGGCGATCGTTGTGTTATACCTATATACATACGTATATATAGATATATACACAACGATCGCCGACGCCAACGCCCCGCTGTCGCTCTGTCCGTGGCCCCAGCCTCACCCTTCAGAAGTTATTTAGGTGTCCCGGTACTTAAAAGTAAGGACAAGTTCGTGAACGGGCAAAATTGGCTAACTTGTTTTTTTTTTAATATCGTACGGTTAACTTCAGCACGGCTGAAGATAATTTTCTTACTAGTTTTTAATTACATTTGTAACTCAAGGTATTTTGCCGTTTATGTTTTTAAATAAATGAATAAATAAATAGCACCAAGTCTTATGAAAATTTATTTCATGGTTTTACAGATATCAATAAATGATGTGATGCTAGTAACGCCAACATTGATCGTGATGGAAAAATTAGTCATGGCGTAGTTCCCGTTAATAACTGTGGTATGTAAATTATAGTAAAACAAAATAAGATTTTTTTTTATTTTCTTTTCTCTGATTTGCAAGATTAAATTAAATTTATTCTCGATTTTGAGGCGCTTGGGGAAATGGTTAATGATAGTGGCTCTCTTCATACATCTCTGATCGTTCGCAGGCTGTTCGATTAAATAACTTTATTTCTTCTTTTAGACACGTCCCTTCTGGAGTCCCTCAGGGTTCCCACATTGGCCCCTTACTCTTTTCTATTTATGTCAACGATGTCGCGAGTTGTTTCGTCCATTCTAAGTTTATAATGTATGCAGACGACACAAAAATTTTCTTTAAAATCTCATCTCCCCAAGATTTTTACAACTTTCAGCATGACCTGAACAGATTGCACCAATACTGTATTGATAACAAACTAGTCCTTAACTACGATAAGTGCAATACTATCACCTTTTCTCGAAGTCGATACACCTACGACTATACCTACAGTTCTGGGGAGAACGCTATATCACGAGTTTCCTGCATTAAAGACCTCGGTGTTATTATCGATAACAAACTTTTATTTAACTCACACTTCAAAGCAATGAATCAAAGGGCATACCGTGCGCTGGGCTTCGTCATCAGATCCTCTGTCCTTCAGCAGCCTGTCGACCATCAACAAATTATTTAATGCCTACGTTAATAGTGTGCTAAATTTTGCGTCTGTTGTTTGGAATCCGCAGTACCAAACGTACATTGATCAGATCGAGCCAATACAGAGGCGCTACGTTAGGTTTCTAAGCAGAAAATTCAACCTACCCGGTTGTTCTTACGAACAACGCTGTCTGGTGTTCGGTCTTGTGCCGCTTTGGTTGCGCAGGCGTGTTCATGATGGAGTGTTTCTGTACAAAATCCTGAATGGTATCTTGGAGTCGCCTGACCTGTTGCATTCGTTCATGTAATCCGTCCCCTCGCATCCCTCCCGTACTCATAGCCTCCTGTACCATCCATCCTGTCATACAAATTCCTTCCAGAATTCTCCGGTTAACCGCCTGACTGCTTCTTATAATACCTTCCATAACTCCGTTGATCCCTTCAGTAATTCCCCGTACTCCTTCAAACGTAAGTTAAGACAGAATACTTTCTAATCTTTATAGATGTTTATTTAAAAGTTTACTGTTTTTCTAATGTACATGAGAGTTTCTTTTCATTACTATTTTCACTGTTTTCTTTGTCGGCTTTAATAATATTTATTTTTATTTTTTTGTTTAGTTCTCGATGTATTTGTTTTCTTTGTGTGTACTACCCTGGGCTTTGCCTGTTTGTACACCACATATATAAATAAATAAAAATAAATAAATAAATAATACGTACTAAAAGAAAGGGCAGACCGAAGAAAGAATATAAGCTTGTTCCTGATACATCTGAAGAAATAGAACACGTATAGAAAATACTAAAAATAATACGGAATTGCAAGTCGAAAATCATGAGGAAGAAGACGACAGCGATCATGAGGTTAGCACAGAAAACATCATCGCTAATTTATCCGAATTTCAGTTAAAGAAGCGATGAAGGGAGAGAATTCAGAAGAATGAAAAAATGCAATTTACTCTGAAATAAAAAGCCTTATTGAAAATAATACATAGAAAATAATTTCTAAACCAAAAGGAAAGAACATTGTTAGTTGTCGCACTAGTAGATAATAAATGGCACTTTCAGGCCCGCCACACCCGCCACATTTACATAGGAAGCTACCCCCACCACTTTTCTGCACGAAGACGACCGAGCCCAAGTCTGCCGAGCGCGGCCGAACGCAGTAGTTCGGTCGCTCACCGATAGATGGCGTGCGAGGTTAGACCCGATCGGCCAGTAGACGTAGTTCGGGGACTTCACCAATAGATGACGCTACCGGTATTAAAAATTTCAAATTTTCGCGTCAACCCCAGGTCCGCCAACCCCAGACGTACCAACCCCACGCGCTAAAACGGCATGCCGACCGACCGCCATATTTTAAACGACGTCATCTTCTTGAGCAGAATCATTTAATATATTAAATTGTACCGAGGACTACCGCCATCTACCGACCAATTACCGAACTACATACCGAGGTTGGAGTCCACGATGAAATAATAGTTCAGCACTTCACCAATAGATGGCGGTTAATTTAATCACTTTTCCGCACGAAGACGACCGAGTCCCAAGTCAGCCGATCTACCGAGTGTGGCCGAACGCCGGAACCTGGAGTGTATGACTCACACGTCGCTGTTAGAGAGAGAACGCACTACCATTTTAATTTCCAAGCGTAAACCGATTAAATTCAAATTTTCGCATCAGATTAAAAGAAGAATTATCCATATTCTTCTGGTAATGGTTTTAACAACAGCAGGAAATTTCATTCAAATCATAATAATCGAGGTAACAGACAAAATTCTTTCACAAATAACTATCAAAGACAGAACCAAAATTACGGAAATGGTAATACGCCAGCGAACAATTATTTGCAACCTCAGCGCGAGTTTAGCAGAGGTCGTCATCCGCAAGTAAATGGTGTGTCCGCAGAAACAGAAATAAATATTAACAATACACATACTTAATTGAATTGTCTTAATTGTGTTACTGTTTGAACAATAAACTGATTATTATTATTATTAATAAAAACTATAGAAATAATTATTTTAGAGGACAAACTCAGTTCAGATGTCAAAATAATTTTAGAGAGCAAAATCAAATCTGAGGACAAAATTATTTTAGAGGTGCCGGCGGCGCCATCAATTGGTGAAGGCGTCCGAAAATGCAAATATTCGCGCGGTCAGCCTTTTCTCGAACGAAAATAACTGCATGGTACAATCACGTGAACAGTGCGTGCGTATCGAATAACGGACACGAAATATCTGGATACCGTAGGCGTAGATAGTCAGTCTTTTGCCAACAATCGACTACACCACACGTTACTTACGCTATTCCAGTGCTTCTCTCAAAATGTTCACCTGCGAGATTTGTGAAAGGTCTTTCGCCCGCACCGATATCCTATCAAGGCATAAGAAAAGTGTACATTCGCGCATAACCAAACAATGTGCGCTATGTATGCGCGAGTTCGCACGCCAAGATGCTCTGCGAAGACACATGAATAAGATTCATGGAGCGAACCCTGCACCTTCTTCCTCCGCGGTAGTCGTGAATGAGCCATCCGGAGCAGGGATGAAGAGGGCGAGGACACCTTCGCCACCTAGAAGAGGCAACAAGAAGCAATCACCATCAGCGTCACTCTGTGACCATTGCGGAATGAGCTTCACCTCAGCCATGGCCCTTAACGCTCATTTGAAAACGCATCGGCAGCAGCTTCCAAATGGAGTGCAGCAGCTGGCTACCTGTTTCCAGAATAGGGTAGCCAGCTATGAAATCGGAGGAGTTCTACCCAATGATGATATTCCAGAATATCTAGGAAGAAATAAGATCATCACCAGAGACCTTATTTTAACCCATTTAGCGACTCACACACTGTGTAAAGCACAGATTGAACTATTCGCAGTATTTGTAAAGAAAATGGTTAGTGACGGTGAAGCGGAAGAAGAAGTCATAGCCTCACTAAAAAGTTTTAATACGAAATTTCGAGTGGTAACCCCGAGCAGCAATTTCGATAACATCTATGGTGAAATGGCGAGTGAAATAAACAAGCAGAGTCAGGAGTTCGAGGAGCGTAAATCAGGTTGGGCGTTTCTTTCGATTTCGCATATTGAGGTGAATATTAATCAATATCAACCACTTCAGGGTTCGTCCTACATTGCTCTCCCAGCCAAAATGCACAATAAGCGCGGATGCATCAACATCATCAACGATGATAATGCGTGCTTTGCTTGGGCACTGACGGCAGCACTTCGTCCAGCGAGACAACACGTCAACAGACGAACCAGTTACCCTCACTACTCTGAGGTGGTTAATATGGGTAAGATAGAATTTCCAGTTAAGTTAACAGATATAGCGAAAATTGAGGAACTAAATAACCTAAGCATTAATGTTTATGAACTTACTGAAAATGGTAAGAACCATTATTGTGTGGATGGACCCATTTATTATACTGAAAATAGACGCGAAAAGCATGTCAATTTATTATACATTTTTGAATGTGGTAAAGGTCATTTTGTTTTAATTAAAAATTTTGCTATGTTACTTTCAAAACAGCTTAATTTGCACCGTGGACGCGTGCATTTTTGCGATGGTTGTATAACCAATTTTACGACAGAACGTAAATTGGCTAAACACCAAGAAAGTGACTGTAACAAAATTCGCACTATTTTACCATCCACAAAATTAAATTTTAAGCCAAATTTTTTTGGGAAAAAATTACCGGGCAATATTTTACAATTTAATAATTATAATAATTCTCAAATTGTACCGTTCGCGATTTACGCGGATTTCGAATCAATATTACACCCTGTGGAGCATTGTGAACCTGATCCAAGCAAATCATTTACGCAAACAGTCGCGAAACATGCTCCATACAGCTTCGCATATCAAATAGTTTGTTCCTTTGATGACGCGTATAGTAAATTTGAGATTTATACAGTCGAGGATTGCGCAAAAGTTTTCATTTCCAAATTAATGGCAGACGTAAAGTCAATTTATAATAATCATTATAAAGTCATTAAACCGATGCATCCTTTAACATCCGAGGAGCAAGCTAGGTATGATGCGGCAGAGCAATGTTTTATTTGTAATAGACCATTTAGCTCCGGTGATAAAGTTCGAGAACATTGCCATCTCTCCGGACGGTTTAGGAACGCTGCCCACTCAGTTTGTAACCTAAACTATAAAATTCCAAATCATATCCCGGTATTTTTACATAACTTTAGCGGGTACGATAGCCATCTGTTTGTCAAAGAGCTAGCCGAAATTGATGATGACAGCGGTATCGATGTGTTGCCAAATAACAAAGAACGCTACATTAGTTTCAGCAAACAAATTCATGTAGATTTTGGACTAGATGATAAAGGGGAACTCGAAAGCAAATATTTAAAATTGCGGTTTTTGGATTCCTTTAGATTCATGGCATCATCTCTAGACTCGTTAGCGAGTAATCTCTCAGATGCGGATTTAGTAAATGTGCGAAAATATGCGCCTGAGGAGAATAAGTTTAAATTACTAACGAAAAAGGGGATTTTCCCTTATGAGTATATGTCGTCGTTAGATAAGTTGGAGGATACTTCACTACCTCCTAAAGAAGCATTTTTCCATAAAATGTCTAACGAGGGCATTACGGATGAGCATTACACCCATGCTCAAAATGTTTGGCAAACGTTTGGGTGTAAAAATATGAGAGATTACTCAGAGCTATATTTAACGACGGATGTGCTACTTTTGGCAGATGTTTTTGAAAAATTTAGAAAAGTATGTCATAAAACGTATCACCTCGATCCGGCACACTACTATACCGCGCCAGGGTTGAGTTGGGATGCAATGTTAAAATATACCAGAGTGAATTTAGAACTGCTAACTGACATAGAAATGGTTCATTTTATACAAAAAGGGATACGGGGCGGAATCTCACAATGCTCACTCAGACATGCATCCGCTAATAATAAGTATATGTCTACATTTGATCCCAATCGTCCATCTAAATACTTAATGTATTGGGATGGGAACAACTTGTACGGTTGGGCAATGTCGCAGTACTTACCTTATGGCGGATTTCGTTGGATGAATGAGGATGAAATCGGAAATTTAAAAATTAGTGAAATTTCTGATGACGCGGACGTCGGTTACATTTTAGATGTAAACGTAGATTACCCCGAACATCTCCACAACTCACACAACGATCTACCATTCTTGGCGGAAAATATCATCCCACCTTCCTCAAAAACCGATATACGACTCGTTCCGAATTTAATGAATAAAACAAATTACATAATTCATTATCGTAATTTGAAGCACGCCATTGCTCACGGTCTTGTGATTAAAAAAATTAATCGGGTTCTAAAATTTAACCAATCAGCTTTTATGGAAAAGTATATCGATTTGAATACAACTTTACGTCAGCAGGCCATCAACGAATTCGAGCGTGACTTCTACAAACTCACGAACAACGCTTGCTTCGGCAAGACGATGGAGAATATCGATAAGCGTGTTGACGTGAAGTTGGTGACAAGTTGGGGTGATATTAAAAAAGATCGTGGACGTCCTAAATTGGGTGCGGGTAGTTTGATAGCGAAGCTAAACTTTAAGGCTATTAAAGTATTTACGGAGAATTTTTCAGCAATTCATATGGAGCGACTTAATGTTTTTTACAACAAACCCATCTATGTCGGGTTTGCAGTTCTAGAACTATCAAAATTATTAATGTACCGATTTTATTACGATTTCCTCAAGCCTAAATACGGGGATATGATTAGTTTATGTTACATGGATACCGACAGCTTCACTGTCGCCATCCAAACCGAGGATATTTATGCAGACGTGCGCAAAAACTTGGAACGTTTCGATACATCGAACTATGCGCATGATAATCAGTTCAGTATCCCGCCACAGAATAAGGCGGTTTTGGGTTTGATGAAAGATGAGAATCGTGGGAAAATAATGGAAGAATTTATCGGCCTGCGTTCTAAGATGTACGCAAATCGGGTTGGTGGCGCTGGAGGTGGCATCACTAAAAGAGCGAAAGGCGTGAAAAAGTCAGTAGTAAAAAGTAAAATCACATTTGATGATTATACACGCTGTTTATTCGATAAAACGCAATTGCGTGTAAGACAGCTATTATTTAGATCTGAAAAGCATACAATTTTCACCAATTTGCAGAGTAAATTAGCCCTTTCACCCTACGATGTAAAACGTCATATTCATAATGATGGTGTTACAACGTTAGCTTGGGGGCATTACTCAATTGGTGATAAATAATAGGTGAATTATTCTCCCACCAGTTCTCACGATTTTAATTTTGTGGATGGAGGAATTGTATAATAGATGGGTCAATCGCATGATTTATTTCTTAAGTTCATAAACGTTATTTCTAATGCTCGATGTTTTGCTATATCTTTTATATTTATCTAGATGTTCCGACTACATATTGTGAAATCGAAAAAAACGCTCATCATCGTTCTAGGAATTCTTATATCACACACTATTTTATTATTGTATATGCTATTACTAGTCGGGGTTACAGTATTTATTTTCGATGACATAGCATGCGATAGGCTGCATAAAATACGATCATATTTCTGCATGGGGCGACATAAACTTGCTGATGCGTTCGCAGCAATTCTCTTTGCTAATTTCAAAGAATTGATGAGTTGGCGTCCTGTTAGAGCAACAAATGTGGTTTCTAGATAAGCATATTTTTTCTAGTATTGCTGCGTTTTTTAAATACCTAATACGAAGTTTGCAGTGTAATCATATTTTTTCTTTTGCTATCATTGCCTCAAAAATTTCCCTCTATATACCATTCTTTCAAATAAATAGGAGCATTATGTAGTAAAAAAGACCAGTTCCACAACTAGATACCACCAACAACTACAACAACAGCAAACAAGATGTCTTCCAGACTATCCGAGTTGGGTCTTTGCGAGGTTAAGCCAAAGAAGAAGATATCAGAGTTGGAAATTGATACACCGTATCCAATTAAATCAGCGAAAAGAATCACAAAGTGCACTTGGCCATCAATTCTTGTGGAATTTGAAAATTTCATAGCATTCCTGCCGAAGAGATTAGCCGAAGCCATCACCACCGAAGACGAGCTACGGAGTCTATCTTCGATGGCTATGGTATACAAGGGGGAGAAAAACGTTGGAATGCCTACCAACGCCCAAATGATAACTTTTGTAGATTTAGAAATGAATTGTATGCAAAATGAAATATTGTTAATAAAAAAAATTACTTAATTGAAACCCGTATGCTTTTTATTACCGCTTAGTATTTATAGTGATCAAAAAGAAAAAAAAAAGGTAAGTATGACAACACTGCTAATTAGCAAATGAGAAATTCTAATATACTCACCGTATTGACTTTACTCTTTTAACAATAATATCACTTCTTAACCTATGAAATAAAACACAAGAAATGCATTTAACGTATCTATTCATTTAAAAAAATGCAATATTATATCATATAAACCAAATGGTGTAGTTTAATACATTTATTTTTCATAATGGTAAAGTTGACAATATTTATATATTGATCACTGATCGACCATGGCTTTTTATAATCCATTATCTCTTAAAAGTGTCATTACAAAATTCGCATCCAGTTTATATAAATCACATAACTCTTCCGCCGTTATTTGACATAGCGGTGGCGATGATGTTGTTGTAGACTTCTTAAGCTCACATAGCGGTGGTGGTGACGTTAAGCTCAGACCCTGCCGCTGTATGAACTGATCGAACATGGCGTTTGAGAGTCCACTTCCTCTTAAAACTCCGTTTGCAAAATTCACATTCGTATATTGATGTCGGTTTGTCGGTTGATGGCTCAGGTGTTGGTGCTCTAGGTGGTGTAGACATCTTGAAGTTATTGATTTAGACGGTTGCTAGCACACAGACTGAATTCTTTTCCGAGTTTACTCGATTATATAGCGTTTGTTCACGTGATCAATTTCACCAGTATATTATAATCATTAAATATTAGACTTTGAACATGTTTGAACACGCATAGAAATGATGACGTCACCATCAGTGTTTGAATATACTTACCGTTCACTCTTATATTATCACTGCTTAATCTATGAAATAAAACATAAGAAATTCGTTTAATGCATTTATTGTTTATAATGGTAAAGTCGACATAATATAATTATACAGTAGTTTAGAATTATTTTTTTTTATAATCCACTAATATATACTACTTTTTATCCCCACCTATGACGTAATGTTGATTGTTTCAAACTTCTTCACAAAACTGTACATAGCAATAGTTCTATTTAAATCCTCCAGTTCTGACACGAATAACTTTAATTGGTCGCGTAACACTTGCTGCTTCCGTTTAAGAGCACTTAATTTCTTAGATACTGCTTTAGCTGGCATCGTTGATGGGAGTAGGAATTAAACTGAGCAAAATTCCCCATCAGCAAAATCTCCCCACTATCGAATTTGACGGGTGAGCTCATGCACAGGAATGTATTCAACAATGCTATCGTGAACGATAATACAATAAGCTTTAGTATTAGCGGGAAATTGCTTGGAACTCTGAAATTCAAGTTTGATGTCGCAGGTTGATGGGAGCACAACTTCTGAATTATGTTTAGATGTGTCCAGCACGAATACGGCTCTTTCGTTAAAATCACTATAATTTAGTAGAGGTTCGGGGTGACTACGACCCAAGAAACTAGTCTGAAAGTTTAAGTACATCTGGAATGCTTCGGTGTATCTCTTTTCATCAAAGTTCAGACGCATTGACTCATACGGATAGCAGTCGGAATTTAAATACACCCGCAGATCCGTGATGTTCAGATGATCAAAGTATGATGGGTCACTTTTAATGTTATCTCTCCTATTTGTTTGGAATGCGACAATCACGAATCGCGGTCTCTCGAGGGCGACGCTTGTCTTCACTGCCCAGATATCGTTGTTGGTATTCCTAAGACTCGGTAGCTCATGCAGTTCCCACTTATGGAAGGGTATTAGTATGGCTTTGTCACGCTTAAGTTCCTCATAAATTTCTAATTTTACGATATCTGAGGGGATTATATGTTTTGCTTTTAATTGAACGCTGGTGAGATTTATTTTCAAAGTTTTCAAATCGGTTGCATCCTTATCGGCTTCTGGGAGAACAATTTGATAGCAATCATTATCAGATTTGGCACGTACTAAACGCAGCTTATGACGTCCGCAAATAACACGTCTATAATCATGAAAAACGCCCAGCAGAAAACTTAGAGGGATTCGAAGAGAGAATTTGTTATCCTCGTGCAGCGTATAAATGTTTTTATCAAGCGGGTATGTGAGTCCAGCAATTTGAAGAGCTTTACACTCATTTTCACTTAAGCACAAGTAGGATTTTAGGAGCGTCGTAATTCCTGGATTTTCAACTCTATCAATCTCAATACCGTTGAGTTCATAGCTGATACTTCCGAAGAGAAACGCACCCAGATTGTTTGTAATCCTAACAGTACCCTTTCCCGCCGCTGAATGCTCAATATTTCCCTCAATGTACAGAGCGCTCTCATACATCGAGACCAGAACATCTTTCTGATTGATTAGGATCTCAATTTCGTCATTCGGCTGGAAAGATTTAGTTGTGGGATGGTAAGTATGGATCACTTCTCGCGCTATGGAAGTATCAAATTCGGGGCTTCCGAATAACGATAGTTTTTCTGACATGATATCCTAGAGAACGTAAAAACTGAATATTTTCTGCGGATAATGTGGAAGAGCGATTAATCGATGGTTGTTGTACTACTACTGACGGTCGAACACTAACTGATGCAGCTTGAAAATGTTGCTTGTTTATATACCTTCCAGGTAGTTGGGCATTGAAAACCAATCCCATGCTAGTTGAGTTTTCTCAATTCCAATCTAATGACAATCTTCTCACCTCTAAAGTTGACCAATTCCTCACTCTGATCGAGTAAATTTATCGTGATATTGGGTATGGAATGCTGATTTATTACGGGTAGGTATACTAAATTACTTGGTTCGATATCGATACTATAGCCAGGATCTACGGTTGGAGCAAACTCGTACAACGTATGCGATGTTTTATCGTTATAATACGAACCGTGGATAATATTGCACTCGACACGTACCGTAACAACCTTGCTGATATTCACCGGTAAGTCGGATTGATATTTAGTTTTCGGTATAAGTACTTTCGGCGAAAATCCCAACACTCGTCCAATGGAATTCTCACTAGTAAAGTCGATTCGTAGTTCACTTTTCACTTCGCACCTCAAAGTATTATTATTTCCCCGGATCGATAGATAATTATCGTATGTAGATTTATCCGATGACGCTGGTATATGTCCGCGCGCGGATAATTCCTCCTGAATGTGTGATGTAATATCGCTGAGCTCGTAGGATCCTGTAGGAATCTCGATTACGTCTTCGTGTTGCTGTTTTTGCTTATCTCACTTTGGATCTCCGAAATAAAATTTATTGTTTACGCCCTCCTCAATATTGGGAATACTATTGTACGTATGCAGAGCAAGTAGAGCTAGGGAATACTGTGATCTATGTTCCAATTCTATTGGAGGGTAGAAATCAATTGAGAGCGTGCTCTTGGTACCTGTTAGGGTGAACGTTTGAGACATAATTAAACAATTCTGTTGTGCGTACTACTATTTATACTTTATTAGGAATTCTAAACACAAGTGACCGCAATTGTAAGTATTTCTCTTTTGTACATTTTCATAATTATATGTTATTTTACAATGTTTGAAATATTTTATCAACTCCTTTGGTGGTCGCAGGTTTCCAAAACTATCAAAGTAGTTGACTCGACGTCCTGTCTTCCGATATGCTACCCAATGAGTACCCGCCCCACTATCGCTATCCAAATTAACAATGCCTGCCTCGTTTGGGGTGTGAGGTGTTTTCGGTAATGTGTAGCGCATAAAGACTCCTCGAAACTTGGGGATTTTTAATATTTTAGCGTATCTCACTAAATCGATGTTGGTAAGGGGCCTCTTGGGTAGCTCTTTTAAAATTTTTTCTTCAAGTATAACCCTAAGCCAGATTTATGCTTCTTCAAGAATAATCCAGATCCTTTTTTACCAATAGCAATCGCTTCCATCGTTTTATTATGACGTTCCGATTCCTTTAACTTATCTCGAGCTTCTTGTCCACCCTTTATGGCTCTGTATACACCAGCTGCTCCACCACCCAAACCGCCTAAAGCTGATAGTCCGGCAAAAATTGCTGGTAGTAGAGGGAGGATGCCACCAGTCTTGGGAATTGGGATTATACGGGGGACTCTTACTCTTGACTTTCCCCCAGCATCTTTAACAGCTAAACGAGCACTTTGTATAGCTAAGCGTGATGCGTCTCTCAAATTATCAGATTTGTTTATGGTCTTGACAACTTTGTCTACAATTGCTTTGCGGAATGCAACTTTTGGTTTCTGGTTCTTCCTCACCCTTCTTCTCTCCTTCTTCTTTACAACTTTGGAACGTTTAGATGTTGACATCCCCATACCAAGTTTTCGTTTTAACTTCATACCGTTAGTAACAAACCAAGCGGATACTTTTTCACCAAATTTAGAGTCTGATGATTTTACTCTATCCCAAGCACTATACTCGAGTTCTTTATCTGCCCGATGTCGATCCTCTAAAGTTTTATGTTTGGAATACGCGATATCGTGCTTTTTACAGGCTGTGTCCAGTTTGTTCACTCCCCCGTCACCGCGTTGTAGTCTCTTTTGTAATTTAGTTCCAGGTCCGCAAAACTGATACCCCGGTAAATGTAGTTCAAATGGGAGATTATTAATAACTTTGTTTAAGAGGCCCTCTCCCTTATACGTATTCATTGATACTAATCAGATTTTCAAAAGTAACCCCCTTTTATAGTATATTTTAGATGCTCCTTTCTTACATCACTAAAAATAAATAATACAACATAATTCATTTAATACATTTATTTATATAAATCATCACTTTATATCTACATATTCAATATTTTACAAAATTGACAGTCTTTTCGTGAAGGTGGTGGTCCATCGTAGTGCGTCATCTGCCCCGGAGTATTGTAATGCTTGTAGCAGGGTAATTTCGATTTTAACTCATCATCTTCCAGATACGCCTTTGGTAGTTTATGCCATACATTCTGCAGTTGTTGTGCAGATACATGTGTTCGTAGATATTTGATGAGGAATATGTCACGTCTGATACAAACTACATGTTCGAATAGACTGTTTATTAAAGCAGAACACATTCTGTATAAAACGTAGCCTTACAAAATAAAGCGGGTAACTCAAATATACATATTCTACATTTCTCTTGTTAACAAAATAAAATAATTCTTAAACCTAACGTTTGAATATAATTTTTACACAACAAATACAATAACTTCTTATTTAGTATAAACTAACCTATCGGGCGGAATAACTCTACGACCACTTGATGTTGTTTCGGGAGCGTTATAAATTTCCTTACTTATGTCTAAACTGTCGTTGACTGTTTTTGTATAGTCAGTTACATCATCAATAATTTCCTTATCATCATCATCGGGATTTGCCATTTGTATAAATTTTGTATTTCTCGATAAAACATTACCATTATCCGTTTCGACTCTATAAGATCTTGGTCTACTTTGTTCTTTTAATTTTATACTGCCTTTCTCCCACTTATCATCATTTAACTTTGTCTTTATTAAAACTCTTTGATTTACCTTAAAGTTACACTTATTTGTTCTTGTTTTGTAATCATAATATTTCTTTTGGTTTTGTTGGCGTAATAATAAGTTTTGTTTTATAGTTCTATAATTATTTTTAATTGGTTTTAATAAGTCATCTTTTATTGGGAGGATATCTCTTAATCGCCTGGACATTAAAATTTCTGCGGGTGATTTAATGTTTTCGTTTATGGGTGTATTTCTAAATTGTAATAATGCCAAATAAATATCTTTATTATCATAAAGCGATTTTTTCATTATTTGTTTTAACGTTTGTATATGTCGCTCAATAAGGCCATTAGATTGAGGATACAATGGGCTTGAGGTAATATGTGTAAATTCCCATTTTTTCGCAAATAACTTAAACTCAAAGCTTGAAAATTGAGGACCATTGTCCGACATTACAATTTTTGGAATGCCATGTCTAGCAAATATTGATTTAAGATGCGTAATAACTTGTAAAGATGAAGAACCATCAATTAACTCTGCTATTTCAATAAATTTAGAAAAATAATCTGTAACCAGCATATATGTTTTTCCGTTTAGATAAAATATGTCACAACCTACTTTTTCCCATGGACCCTTTGGAATCTCATGCGGAATCATTGGCTCTTTATATTTATTTCGTTGATATGTGGCACATATTTTACAATTCTTAATAAAATTTTCTAATTCTTGAGTCATATTAGGCCAAAAGAAGCTTTCACGTATCAATGTCTTCAATTTAACAATGCCTAAATGACTATAATGAACTTTGGATAAGATTTCTTTACGTAACGATTTAGGAACAATTAATTTATTATCCTTGTATACCAATTCATCAGCCTCATGAAGAGAATCTTTAAATTTGTAATAACTTCTCACTGATACATCAATTTGTTTTATATTTGATGGCCACCCATTTCTAATATACCTGCTTAATAATTTTAATTCGTCATCTGTTTTTGTAGCTTCCTTTATTTTTTTATATTTATCATGAGTAGCATTAATTTTAAACTTCAAAAGACAAACCTGAGACTCAATTTCCTTGTCAAAAAGGTTCAAATCGTTTTCATCACATAAATAAGCACGAGACAATGTATCAGCAATAAACTGCTCTTTACCTGGTTTAAAATTTAATTCAATATCATATCTCTGCAACTTTATAAACATTCTCTGTAACCTAAGAGGACAATCTACTAATGATTTTTTAAAAATTTGCACCAAGGGCTTATGATCTGTCTCGATAATAACAGTTTTGCCATATATATATTGATGAAACCGTTCACACGCAAAAACAATGGCATACAATTCTTTCTCGATTTGTGCATAGTTTCTTTGACAGTCAGTAAGTGCTTTAGAAGCATATATGCAAGGCAAATTATTTTGTATTAAAACTGCACCAACTCCATCTTTTGAGGCATCTGTTGAAATTAAGACTGGTTTATTCGGATCATAGAATTGTAAAATTGGAGATGTTGTAATGATATTTTTTAGTACCGTTATTGCCTTTTCATGTTGCTTTTCCCATATAAAGCAGTTATTTTTCTTTAATAAGTCCCTTAACGGTTTAGTTAAAGCTGACAAATTATTTATAAATTTTCCTACGTAAGTGACTAAGCCTAAAAATCTCTGTAACTCAGTTTTATTTACGGGCGTTGGCATCTCAATAATTGCTTTAATTTTTTGTTCATCAGGCTTTATACCATTAGCCGAAATTTTATGTCCCATATACTTAAGTTCCTGTAAACATATTCTCGATTTACTTTTATTAAATTTTATATTATGTATACGTGCTATTTCTAATACTTGTAACAATCGTTCGTCATGCTCCTTTTGAGTTTCACCCCATATCAAAATATCGTCAATATAAATCTCGACACCAGGGATATTAAAAATGTCTTTAAACTTTCGATGAAAAACTTCCGGAGCACAATTTAAACCATACGGCAATCTAAGAAATTTATACCTACCAAAAGGTGTAGCAAAAGTACATAAATCTGAACTCTTTTTGTCCAAAAGAATCTGCCAAAATCCAGACATAGCGTCTAGAGTGCTAAAATATTTTGCATTACGTAATTTATATGAAATTTCTTCAAACGTTGGCAATTGAAAATGTTCGCGACGAATATTTTTATTTAAATCTCGAGGATCCAAGCAAATTCTTAGGGACCCATTTGGTTTTCTTACAAGAACAATGGAATTTACCCAATCGGTCGGATACTCAACCCCACTAATTATTTTCTCCCTTATCATTTGATCAAGTAAAATTTTAAATTCATTCAGCAATGGGAATTGTATTTTCCTGGGAGAATGTACTACTGGCACAGCATCATCCCTTAATTGAATTTTATATGGCATTTCTAAACATCCCACTCCTACAAATAAATCCTTATGTTTATTCAAAACGTCTATTTTTTCTACTGTATCAATACGTCTAATTAAATTTAACAATTCACAAGCTCTTAGTCCCAAAATGCAAGGAGAATCTATATCTACAATATAAAATAATAAATCATAATAGTTTGCCTTGTAACGACATTTCAACCAGCACTGTCCAAGTATTGGAATTATTTTATTTGAATAATTTTTTTAAAATAATGTTACTTTCTTTGAGGCATTCTCTCGATAAATTCAATTTTTTGAACGTTTTGTAATTAATTATATTTGCAATTGCACCTGTATCTAATTTAAAAGATATTTTTAAATTATTAATTTCAATTTCAACATTCCATTCATAATTATTACAATTTTTATCAATCAGATCTACAAAGACATAATTTTTTTTATCAGTAAAGTCATCGCTATCAACTGCATGAATTTTCCTATTTCTACACATTTTTTGAAAATGATTGATAGAATTACATAAACGACAATGTTTACCATACGCAGGGCAATTTCTTGGGGGATGTCGGGTACCGCATCTACCGCAATTCCTTGTTGGTGGACGATGGAAATTTGAGCGACTGCTGAAACCGGTTGCCATTTCATGTTTGAAACTATTTGTCGTCACGGGCCCTCTTCGATATCGGTGATCACGTGGTGGCTCTCCAGTCATGCGCGTATGTGATGCTTTGGCCATCGACATGACTGTCCCAACTTCCGTTTTTTCTGCAATTTCTTGACCATGTTTTCTAGATTCCTCCACGGACTGACAAATTTTTACGGCTTTTTCCAAATCCATATCATTGTCTTCCAATAACCTCTGCCTTAAATTATCTGAATTTAATCCACATACTAACACGCTACATACCATGCTATTCTCCAGCTCTCCAAATTGACAATTTTTTGCTTTATTCTTCAATTCTGTTACGTAGTGTTGTATGCTTTCGCCATCCAGCTGTCTTCGGGTTAAAAATCTATGCCTCTCATATACGATATTTTGGTTGGAAATGTAGCTCGAACTTACTGATGAGCGTGTTGATTTTATCGTCTTCTTCTTTTTTGAATTCAAATGTATTGAAGATTCTCAAACCTTCATCTCCGATCAAATGCAGTAATTGGGCACATTGCAAAGCCCCATCCTTTTTGTTAAGACCAGCCGCTATCAGATAATTTTTAAACTTTTGGATCCAAAATTTCCAGTTTTCCGAGATATTTCCCGAAAAATCCATTGGTATTATACCTCTATTATCCATCTCTTTGATTTATTCTTCCTTCTTACTTGATTTGTCTTTATTTCGCTTACTAATATGTACTTTTAAGTTCGCAGCGCCATGTCACGTCTGATACAAACTACATGTTCGAATAGACTGTTTATTAAAGCAGAACACATTCTGTATAAAACGTAGCCTTACAAAATAAAGCGGGTAATTCAAATATACATATTCTACAGAATAATCTTAACTCCTCATCGGTAAAATCATTCAAAGTCTTTTCGCGCGTAATATGTGAAATAATGTTATCGCATGCGTTAGAGTCCTGAGCGACTGATTGATGCTGTCTTATTCTAAGTTTTATACAAACTATTCGTATGAACAAATACACTAATATTAATAATACAATTGAAGACTTATGATACATGTTGGTTGAATGACGATAGCAAACTGAAGACTAAATTTGATTATATCGTGGTTTTAGAGTGTGCTAGAAAGAGTAAGATAATCTAACACAGTATAATTAAATTCATTTGGATTTTTTATACAGAACCCTTTTATCTTAGAATACGGATTTTGTACATTATTTCCAACAAAAGTTATCATTAACTTATTAAAATAATATGCAAAGTTTATTTTTTTTAACATTGCCAACTTACATTGTATTACGTCATCGAGATACAAAATACCGGATATGTCTATTTCGCAAAGATGAATTGATACATTTCTGAAGGTTAGCACAACGCTGACTCCTAATGAGTGTCGTTCAGGTTCAATTTCTTCAAACTTTAATTCCCCCTCACCGGTTGTAATATTCTTGTATCGGAGGTCGTTGTCATTTTCCAAGAAGCCTCTCAACGTTCGAACCAGTATTGGCCAATCAGAATGAATTATGGGAATATGATTGTTGTTGGTATCAGCAGACGATGTAATCCGTATCATGGGGATAAAACCTCGAGCAGCACTTAATCCAGCTATTATTTTCACATTTTCTACATCATAATGCGACTCGTTAATGAAGCGCGTTTCATTTTTTATGGCCTCTTCATATGCGGTATACAGCCTATCGATTGTCGACCAGTGGTTGCACGGACTATTCATCATTATGATCTTTCACTCAACTGATCTATGAGACGGCGGCTGTCTGAATTTATAATGATTACCCCACTACATTATGTTTGACTTTGGGATCCAACTGTTGTGAGTGTTATCAAAACCGAGCCATTTTACAAACACTTTACCCCCTCTTTTTCTTAAAACTTTCTCCACAAGATACACATCGGGTAAGTTCGTTTTCAACAATTCTGATTCGTAGAATGCTCCCTTTATCGGTCGACCTTCCATATCATTCAACATATACGTCACCGGATTTGTTATTCTAAGTGATGTAATTTTGAACAATTCCGTTGTCCAGTTCGGTAAATACCCTTTGATAAAAACATGTTTGAACTTGCTTATGCGGACGATATCGCCAACTTTAAATTTACCTTTACCAGCAATTTTGATGTGACTGTAAACGGTTCCGAGTAGTTCATCCTCCACTTGTTTTGAATTTACGTCTACGGGTTTTTTCCTATGGTTCTATGTTTTGAATTATTATACTTTGATGTGACGGTTGGTAGTAGATGATGCCATTTGTAATTTCCGTATAGGCTAAATAATTTGAATAAGTTTTGTTTAATGGTTCTAATTGCGCGTTCAACTATGGCCGCCTTCATTACACTAAATGTGGAGTAATGGTTGATTGAATACTTTTTCATTAGCGAACTAAACTGACTGTTATAGAATTCAGTACCGTTATCGGTTTGCAGATTCTTTGGAATACGCTGTTGCGAATTCTTCAATATTAGTCCCATAGCACGCGACACTTCACTCGATGACTTATTCTTAATCGGCTCCATCCATACGAATTTTGAAAAACAATCAATTACAATTAGTATATATTTAAATCCTCTATTGAAGCGGGAATATTTGATGAGCTCGATTAGATCTGCCTGCCAAAGATCATCTATACCATGTAGAATGGTTCTTCGTCTAGGAAATTTATTGCGAGCCGGCTTATGTAACTCGTTTACAACAGTCTCCTTTGCTTTGCTAAATTTGCTCATTTTGTGAAGTTTGCGGTGTGATGGTAGGGGCTGCACTGAACTTTAACTTGTGTTCGAGAAATGATAAGCGTTTTTCTATATCTGCGACCGCACTTCTAGTGAGTTGGGCAAACGATCGTAAATCCTTATCTACTTCCGTACTATTGCGATTAAGTAACACTATTTTTTCACGGTGTTTTCGCACTTCTTTCCATATATCTTTCTGTTTCTCTTCTAATTCGTCGGTTTTAGATGTGCTCGATTTGATGTCGTTGGTAGTGATACTTTTAAAAGAATCAATGTGAGATTGCGTTGTAGTAATATTATCATTAATGGTGGTAATTTCATTATTAATAAAACTTCGAATATCGATATCCAGGTTCGTCAACTTATCTGGGATTGTTTCTTGCATCAACGTCTTCAATTCCTTCTTTGAAGAATTGATGGATTCTAGAATTCCGGAGTCAGTATATTGTTTGTGTACGCTATCGTGATCATTTATGGGTGCCCCGATATTGCTCAACCTACGGTTTTGAATATCATAACCCCCATCTTTAGTTAGTGGGAACATTGTTGCTCGCTGACCTTGTCGACTAGTAGTAGATCTAGGTGATCTTCCAAATTTATCTACACCCATGTTAGAAAATTACTTCAACTTCTCTCAGTTCTTCGATAATAGATGCAATTTCGTTAGTATGAGAATTATTTCCGGCAGCTTGTGAAGCGATCAATAGCTTTAATCGATCTACCAATTCGTCGATGTTGTCAAAGTATATATACTCCACCTTCTTATTATTGAAGTCCATTTGAAGTCCATCACCACTCTTTTTCATTTTTGTTATAGGACTATCCGGATTAGTTACTTTTTCAAGCAAGGGCTTTATTATTTTAATGTATTTGAATGATCTACTCCCTCTATTTTGAGCATCCTCCTCAAATTTACGTTTATGCACACTCGTTAAATTTATGATTTCGCCATACGTTTTAAAATCTTTTGAAGTATAGCCAATGGGTTTCTTTAGAAATATTAATTCATATAACCCTTTACTTCCATTAAAAGTATTTCGATTATCGATAATGATTTTATCCCCCGAAAATTCTATGGGTTTAGAACCTAAGGTCCAAGTATCGGTGGCGTTATTGTATTGTACTCCATAGCTCGTATCTAATCGACCTTTTACACCGGTTTCATACAATTCTCTAATTTCAGCTGGAATTGTTGACAAGTCCATTGTTTCATTCTTTTCCGCCTTCGAATCTTCTGTCTTAACGTCTTCTTCATATCCTTCTTGTTTAATATTTTCTTGTTTAATATCTTCATCGTTTTTAATGTTTTTCTTCAGTAAATTTAATGTGTTAGATGAAATGTCTTTTAAAGAGTTAGTTATGGGTTTTACAACACGTTCAATTGTTTCTGCATCATGTTCACGCCCCAATCTCAATGCTAGATATTTTTTTCTTACAACATTAGCAATTTCACTAATTCGTCGCTTAATGTGTTTTCCATCCCGCTGAAGTAGTGATCGTTTTTTGAGATTACCATATCTCAGCTGGTTCCTCTTCTTCATCATCATTGTTCACCCTCTTCTACACAATGGTTTATTGATACTGATGATATTTTCTATGATACCCCTAATATATACTGGTCGAACCCCATTCTGTATCGCCCATCTTTAATTTCAAAATCTTTCATTATTACTAATGCATTATGTTTTCCTCCTTTCCAACATTCTGAACAAATTTTTCGAAACTTTTCAAAATTCATATC
Organism: Aphodius sticticus; assembly: GCA_963966075.1. Lineage (NCBI taxonomy): Eukaryota > Metazoa > Arthropoda > Insecta > Coleoptera > Scarabaeidae > Aphodius > Aphodius sticticus. The sequence goes on along the minus strand of OZ014507.1, from coordinate 45,782,523 downwards.
CGTGGAAGCATGCTCATCATATATATGACGTAAATTCAGAACATCTTGTGGGAATAAAACTATTGCGTTCGCATTATCACGCACCAAATGTTTAGGAATTCGTGTGTAAGTCTGTGTTAAGTAGAACGCATCAACAAGTTTATGTCGCCCCATACAGAAATATGAGCGTATTTTATGTTGCTTATCGCATGCTATGTCGTCGAAAATAAATACAGAGTTGTTTTTAGCATCTTGAGGATCCACAATTTCATCATTGTTACTGTAGTTAAAGATTTCAATTTCTGGTATTTTCTTGATTATGTTATTTAAAAATTCATATTTTGGTTGATATAACGTCTTGGAAAAGATGTAAATATTCTCGAAGCGTAGCCCGTTTTCTTCAAATAACAAACTAAGTAGAAGATTTGTCTTTCCGCACCCAGATGGGCCACAAATAATAGCTCTTATAGTGTTTGGTAGGAGCTCACCATGCCGTTGCTGTTTTATCTCATCGTTTGAGCAAAGACCGTCTAGATTATTTAAGGGGAGAGATAATGATGAATGATTAACGACCTTCATCATAAACAATACTGAAGGAGTAGCACCTAAGGTAGTCAATATATAGTAGCTGTCAACGCAGATCTGTTGATTTTTTTTTTCATCAGGGTCTGTATACAGGTCTCTATAATTTATACAGGGTCTGTATACAGGGTCTGTTGTGATTATACAGGGTCTGTATACAGGGTCTGTATAATTTATACAGGGTCTGTATACAGGGTCTGTTGTGATTATACAGGGTCTGTATGCAGGGTCTGTATAATTTATTCAGGGTCTGTATGCATCTAAAATTTTAAATAACCACTCTTAATATACATGCAATTATTTGTATAAACGATTTCATTCTCATTCGCATTTTAAATTAACCGGTTACGCCATCTATTGTGGTGAAGTGCCGAACTATTATTATTTCATCGTGGACTCCAACCTCGGTATGTAGTTCGGTAATTGGTCGGTAGATGGCGGTAGTCCTCGATACAATTTAATATATTAAATGATTCTGCTCAAGAAGATGACGTCGTTTAAAATATGGCGGTCGGTCGGCATGCCGTTTTAGCGCGTGGGGTTGGTACGTCTGGGGTTGGCGGACCTGGGGTTGACGCGAAAATTCGAAATTTTTAATACCGGTAGCGTCATCTATTGGTGAAGTCCCCGAACTACGTCTACTGGCCGATCGGGTCTAACCTCGCACGCCATCTATCGGTGAGCGACCGAACTACTGCGTTCGGCCGCGCTCGGCAGACTTGGGCTCGGTCGTCTTCGTGCAGAAAAGTGGTGGGGGTAGCTTCCTATGTAAATGTGGCGGGTGTGGCGGGCCCGAAAGTGCCATTTATTATCTACTCGCACTATTTTAACCAATAAGTATGGACCTGACGGTTCACTTCTTCGCAGAAAAGCAAGAATTGTTGCTCCAGGCTTTACACAAAGACGTGGGATTGATTTTAATGAGACATTTGCACCTGCAGCTAGGATGAATTCACTACGATTAGTAAGTGCATTAGCTGCTCATTACAATCTGAAATTGCATCACCTTGATGTAGAGACAGCATATTTAAATGGAAATCTCGTAGAGAGGTATATATGGAAATGCCTGATCTTTTGAAAGAAATGTTACAAAATATAATCCATCATGAAGATAAAAATACTCCAGTTTTTATATATGCTAAATCAATGTTAAAGGATATCCAACGTGAAGGACAGGTATGTCACTTACAAAAGGCTATTTACGGACTACGCCAATCAGGACGCCAATGGTATACAACTTTAAAGAGGAGACTACAAGAATTAGGTCTACAAGCCACACACGCTGATCCGTGTGTATATTGGGCACGTAAAAACAATAACATAATGTTATTATTGGTATATGTTGATGACATTATAATTGCATCAAATAGTACAATATGGACCGAAGAAATTATTAAAGGACTGAAAGTAACTTTTAAAATCAAAGATCTTGGTTCAGCAAAATATTGTTTAGGGATTGAAATTAACCAAAACAAAGAAGGAATATCAATTTCACAGCAAAAGTACTTAAATGATATACTTCATCGTTTTGGAATGGACAATTGCAATTCAGTCGCCACTCCATTGGAAGTTGGACATCAACTAAGTAAGGATGATCAAGAAAATAAATTGAAAGAAGATCAAAGACCTTACAGAGAACTTATTGGAGCACTTATCTATTTGGCTACATCAACTAGACCAGATATTGCTCATTCAATAAGCATGTTAAGTCAATTTTTAGATTGTAACAATACCACCCACTGCAAAGCTGCAAAACGTGTTCTCCGATATTTAAAAGGAACCATTGATTTTGAGATTAACTACAGGAAATCGGAGGAAGCAAATTTGACGCGCTATGTGGATGCTGACTGGGGTGGATGTTCAATAGATCAGAGACCATATACTGGGTGTTTTCAAACTTGGAACCGGAGCAATTAGCTGGGAATCCAGAAAGCAAAGGACTGTAGCCTTATCTTCAACGGAGGCAGAATATGTGGCCATCACTGAAGGAGCTAAAGAAACTAAATATCTCAAATCATTTTTACAAGAAATGGGATTTAACAACTTAGTTAAAAATTTTAAGATATTTAACGACAACAGAGGAGCAGGACTGCTTTCAAAGAATCCAGTATATCACCATCGGACAAAGCATATAGATATGAGATACCATTTTATCCGCGATGTGCTAACAGATAAAAACATCGAATTGGATCATTTACCAACACAGGAAATGGTAGCAGATATTTTTACCAAATCGCTCTCACGAGAAAAACATAATTATCTTATGGAAAAATTAGGAATGTATTCTTCACATTAAGGGGGCGTGTTGGTGATCAAATATTATAATGTTCAGTTAATATCTAGTTACCGTAATATACTAATGTATATAGATGTTGATATAGAAACAATAATAACAAGAAATATTATGTCAATTCGTATATGTATATACAACAGTTCGTTACAATAAATTACTTCTTTAAAACCTACTGCATCTCATCTCTGATCCACCGCAATATCCAAGAGTTACCACGCACACGCACACGCACACGCACACGCACACGCACACGGGCACGCACGCACGCACGCACGCACACACACACAGATACACGCGCAGGCACACATCCGCACGGGTCCGAAAAGGAAAATACTTTCACTGTCAAATTTGAATGTTTAAATGACAATAGCTCTTCTAAAAAAATCGTATCGACCTCTACGATATCGTGTTATTCTCGTCTCAAAAGGCTCTTTCAAACGAGCCATCACACGACCCACCATTCCATTTAAGATTTTTGTGCACCCCCTACCCCCCCCGACCACCGGAGGTGCCAAAATGGGCGTTCTTGGTGCTATGTGGTAGATTGTGTGATACCATTGTAAACCTGTAAATTTCAATGCGAAATCTCTCAGGCTGGGGCCACGGACCGAGCGACAGCGGGGCGGTGGCGTCGGCGATCGTTGTGTTATACCTATATACATACGTATATATAGATATATACACAACGATCGCCGACGCCAACGCCCCGCTGTCGCTCTGTCCGTGGCCCCAGCCTCGCCCTTTAGAAGTTATTTAGGTGTCCCGGTACTTAAAAGTAAGGACAAGTTCGTGAACGGGCAAAATTGGCTAACTTGTTTTTTTTTTAATATCGTACGGTTAACTTCAGCACGGCTGAAGATAATTTTCTTACTAGTTTTTAATTACATTTGTAACTCAAGGTATTTTGCCGTTTATGTTTTTAAATAAATGAATAAATAAATAGCACCAAGTCTTATGAAAATTTATTTCATGGTTTTACAGATATCAATAAATGATGTGATGCTAGTAACCCCAACATTGATCGTGATGGAAAAATTAGTCATGGCGTAGTTCCCGTTAATAACTGTGGTATGTAAATTATAGTAAAACAAAATAAGATTTTTTTTTATTTTCTTTTCTCTGATTTGCAAGATTAAATTAAATTTATTCTCGATTTTGAGGCGCTTGGGAAAATGGTTAATGATAGTTGACCGATCTAATTTGATAGGAATTAGGTATTGATATAAAATAACAAATTGAGAGGGTCGTGCATTACAATGAAATAAAAACGTATGGCAAACGTTGATCAAAATTGAAGGTCGAACATTTATTTTGATATGAAAATATGTAATTCGACCGAATAAAATCCACGTGGCAAAGGGTTTCTTTAACAACAGAATGTTCAATCTTAATGCCTTTATTAGCAAAAACAGTAAATTTTATTTATTCTCAACTAAACAAACAGTTTACTTGTGTTTGTTAAAGAAAATTTAACAAAAATGAATTGGAAGAAAAACGTATATCAATTAGACAAAATTTATTAACATTTTTAATTAACGTTAAGGTACTGTTTTCATATTACATTTATGTAATGCGTTGCGGTTGGTCTGTCTTCTTTTGTTGCCTGCTGATCGTCACTTGTCAGCTACGTGTATTCTCAAGCAATAACATCCCTGAATATGTGTTAATTACCCAAGAATACACGTGACCAACCAAGTTATAAGCTGCATACGGTCCTGATTGTTCCCTGAAATCAAAATAGATATTTTAAGAAAATTTTTGGAATGGTTTGAATTTTAAAATAAAAAAATATGCGTTATTCCGGCCACGGTGTGTATTAGAATTTCTCGTTGCTTTAATATTCGGTAATGTGTCATACAACAAAATATTACAGAAAGCAAACAAAATCGGACTTAACAATAGTCAAAAAGCGACAAATTTAACTGTAGCTTACGTATTTCTCATTTGTGAATGGAAATACAACTGTACATCATATTTAAGTAGGTATACACCGTACGTTTCCCCGAACGCTAGGCATAGCATTTACGGAAGAACGGCAACATCGGTCTCCCCACCCGGCGTATTTGTCAGCGGCTAAGCGGTTCCCCGGTGCGCGCTTCGTGTTCTAGTAGCAGTAGGTGTGTGTTGTTCGCAGGACTGTATGCGCTCGCTTTTGTGCTTCTTTTAAAAATGCACGTACATGGTGCATACATAATTTCTAAATTCTATTTTATTGTCAAAAAATAATATGCAAAAATAAAAACGCTATTCTCAAAAAAAATATATATTAACTAATATTCTACTACGAACAAACAATTAAATAAACATTATTTTATCTCAGGCTCAAAGATTCCGCCTTGCGCTGCAAGACAGTATCCGAGCCGTTTGTAGAAGTTGTCCCTCACGCCAGAGAGCGTTTCGGCTGTTACAGTGTTGGAAGCTGCTGTAATTTTTGCTCTCAATTCCTGTAAATTATGTGCCCTCAACATAAATGGTATTTTTAAGATAACCCCACAAGAAAAAAATCGTTCGGAGACAGATCAGGTGATCTTGGGGGCCAACGAATGTCGCCTGTCCCACTAATAAGACGGTGAGGAAAAGTGGTTGTTAAAAACTCTCGCACCCTGGCCGCGTTATGAGCAGACCAGCCGTCTTGCTGAAACCAAACATCATCCTGATCTACTCCGGGAAGGTTATAAATGGCGGGAAGTACTTGCTCTTGCAGCAAAGTAAGGTACTTCTGGGCGTTAAGAGATCCATCGATAAAGAATGGACCAACTAAATGATTGCCTAGAATACCAGCCCAAACATTTAGTTTTTCGGGATATTGAGTACGGTAAGCATAACTTCAGTGCTGATTTTGTTGGGCCCAATATCGAAGAATGGAAGGATTATGTTTTCCATGTAACGGAAAAGTCGATTCATCAGTACAAATAATATTTTGTATAAAATTTTCATCTGCGTTCTTCCATTACAGTTTCACAAAACTCCCTTTTACGAATACTGTCCTCTCTTTCCTGAGTCTTTGAGTACTTATAACTCCGGAAATCACCCTTCTTCAGAGCCTTAGCAACGGTTTTGTTACCAATACCCAGTTCCTCGCAAATCCACTCGAGTGGATTTCTTATCTACCAGTACTACAGAACCCCAGATTAGTACATCCCGTCGTTCTTTTGCCTCAATTTCTTGTGGACTTATCTCCCTTGGATGACAAGTACTGCAGCTCTTGAATATTGGGCTAAATACAGAATTATTACAGAAATTCAAATGCAAGCTACGTATTCATGCCAATATTGATAGGCACAGTCGTAAAAACCACTTTGTTTCAGTAGCTATCTATTATGGTATAAATCTCAACAAAACGCCTTCTAAATTCCGAGAAAGATATAATAGTACTGTGGCAGTAAGTAACCTCCTACAGTTAACTCGATCGAAAGACACAGAAGACAGAAAGTTGTTTCATGACTTCCAACTCTAAACAGTCCCAGATGTTTTTTGGCAATTAATGAATGAAATCGACCTACCCCCGATATCAAGCATGCGCATCTGTTCGTCTCATAACTGTTATTTTGACACTAGTGTTTCCTCGTTTGTTTCGCCGTGTTAATTCATAGTTTTTAACTTCTTCACGATTTAATCAGTCCTAGAACTTTTAAAATGGTTCTCTATTCAATTACTGAACATACTGACATACTATGTATTTAAGGGTACTGCGGGAAATTCTGCTGAAGCTCAAAGAGAATACCATCGTCGCTTCTGGGATACGCGTGTTCTGCTCGTTAGCTTTTTTTGGACTTGGTACAGATCTATGGTAGAAAATGGTACTAGTTAACGACACATACCACCTGGTGCAGCCAGGAGACCCAATGAAATATGAGGTAATTACTTTTGTATCCTATTGAACACGTTGTATTGGAATGAATTACTAATTTGACAGTTGTGTGTTACCTCATTTGAGAAGAGCTCAATCAGTTGAGACAAAGATAGAATAGCACACAGTCTATATAAGAAGGAACACATGGAAAAACCTATACCCATCTACAACAAAGGTCCATAACTTATGGACCATAAGGTATGCTTCGAGAAAGATCCAAAACACCTGTAGTGTACGACAGGAATTTCAAGAGTGTCTCTTACAATTAGACATCGAAAGATGATAGTATAGAACACAGTGTACTATAAGAAGGCATACACAGAAGATCCCATCACTACCCATAATA